>WEIS01010835.1:12003-27125 GCA_013389965.1 Todus mexicanus
CCCCTGCCCACAGCGCCTGGGCGAGACCACTGCCTCAATACGGGGGGGGTGGGGGGGGAAAGGAGAGGGGAAATTAGCTCTTAAGACGCCTCTTTCCTCCCCTCGCTACCCGCTGTCCCGCCGCAATCATAAGAGCTGATTGAAGCCGCAGCCGATGTCTCTGGCAGCCCGGAGGAGCCGCCGTATCGGGAGCGGCTGCACTTCTCCCTTCCCTTCCCCCCCCGCTATGAGCGGTGGTACGGGCCGCCCCGAGGGCCGGGCGCATGCGCAGTGCGGAGGGCGGGGCCGCCATGGGGGGAGCGGGGCCGGAGCTGGAGCAGGAGCCCAAGGCCGGGGTGTGAGGCGGGGAACCGGTCCCAAGGCCGGAATCTGCTCAGGGAGCTGCCAGGCCTCAGCCCCGGGCTCGAGGCTTCATAATCGGCGCCCCTTGTCCCCTCCCGTGGTGCCCCCGCAGCGCTCCGGTGCCTTCAGCTGCCTGCGAGAGGCGTTCAGGGGTTCCATGGAGTGTGATCTCCCCCCAGTCTGTTCTGTCAAGGTGTTTATAGGGGAACAGGCTTGGAAGGGAGGGAGCAGACACCCCAGGTCAAAGCTCTTCAGCACAGATCCAATGACAGGACAAGGGGTGACGGGTGTGAGCTGGAACACAGGAGGTGCCACTGGAATGTGAGGAGGAACTTGTTTGCAGGGAGGGTGCCAGAGCCTGGCCCAGGCTGCCCAGGGGGGTTGTGGAGTCTCCTTCTCTGGAGACGTTTCAAACCCGCCTGGACGAGTTCCTGTGGGACTTGGTCTGGGTGATCCTGCTCCGGCAATGGGGGGATTGGACTGGAGGAGCTTTTGAGATCCCTTCCAATCGCTAATATTCTGTGATTCTGTGAATTCTCTCCCTATTAGTTTCTCTTCAGGGTATCAAGTTTTATTAATCACAGAATGTTCAGGGTCTGAACGGACCTCAAGAGATCATCTAGTCCAACCCCCCTGCTACAGCAGGGTCACCTAGATTGGGTCACACAGGAACATCTCCAGGCTGGTTTGGAATCTCCAGAGCAGGAGACTCCACAACCTCTCTGGGCAGCCTGGGCCAGGCTCCAACATCCTCAACGTGAAAAAGTTGCTTCCTTTATGTTTATTATGTTTATGTCTATAAGATGACAATGGAAAAATAAGCCAAATTCCATCGGAACTATGAATAATCCTTTCAGGCTTCAAAATAATGAAGTACTAGATTCCCCCTCCACACACCCGCCCCCCCTTTACATCAAAGTTGACCCTCTCAGAGCTTTAAATACAAGTAAAGGTTTCCACAAGACAACAGTGGAGCTCGTTCAGCTGAGTAAAACACGAACATAAACCCCTTGGAAGAGCAGCCATCGGTGACACCACTACAGGACGTGCCTCTGGATCCCAGCAGCCAGATGCAGACTAGTAATTACACCTCTGCAGAAAACGACGCTGGGATGGTCGGCGAGATGGGTGGTTGTTGTACCACAGAGATAAATCTGATCTAAAATCCATCTAATCCCAGAGCACATCTCGGACAAGGGCCTGCAGCAGCACTTGGCGAGCAAGACCCGTTGTTTGCGCTAAAAGAGCGACTCTTTCTATTTGAGGTAGTTCAGGAGAGCTCCAGGAAGGCATCAGCAGAGCTTGGACAACTCCAGAGCAGAGGACACTGCCTCCTGCCAGCCAGCCAGCACCACACCTCCTGAGAAGTGACAACAAAAGACACACACACACCCCAACAAAATCTAAGGAAAAGCCAAATCCAAGCCCCCTACCATCTCATTGAAGACAAACTAAGAAGAACGGCTCGTTTGTTATCTTTATTTTCCACTAGTACATTGAAACAACTTCCCGGGACTAACCTCCTCAGCCCATTTGGCCATGCAGAAAACATTTCCGAGGTTATACAGGTCGCCTACGACAACGCGTAAGGACGGGCGGCGGTTGTACGGGAGGAGAGGGAAGGGCGGTCGTGCAGGAGGAGGCAGCCGGAGTTAGGCAAAAGCACGTGGCGCGATGGCAGCGCTGCCAGGAGGTTAGTGGAGGTCACTGACCCGGGCTCGGCGGTGGCGCAGAACTAGGACAAGTGGTTGTACACAAACCAGCTTCCAACCATTTCTCCTTCGAAGCCTTTTAATACCTCCCAATAACCGAGCTAGAGACCCCTCCTGTGGCTGAGAGGCGCAGCTGCACACAGACCGCTCCCTTAGACCCGCGTTTCTTTGCTAATTGAGCTGCAGGAACACAGGAGCTGGATACCAAAACGCGCACTCGGTGTTTCGTGAAGGCATCTCGTGGCCGCGCACGACGAGAGGAACCAGCCACGCGACCTCTGAGAGCCTTAAGTTCGGAGGAGCAAAGCACGGGGCGTTCTTATATTGGATCAAAACTCCTTCCCTGCAATAAATAGAGAAATAAACCCGGAAAGCTTAAGCGTTTTGAAAGCGTCCCTGCTGACCGCGGCCCCTGCAGTGAGCTCGGAGACTTTGGAGGAGCTGCTTCATTAAAAATCTGACTTAATTTCAGCAGTATCTCAAGACACGCAGGTGCCAAGCTGCGCATTTCTCGAACGAGGACTTAAAAGCCCTTCCCTGAAGCACTTTCGGTGAATGCTTTTATCTACGGCGGGGACCTGACCTGGAGTTCTCGGCAGCAGTGGGGGTTTAACAGCACAACTACCCAGGGCAGAAAAAGAGCCTCAGCAGCTCTCTACCTTTAAAAGCATTTGCATTTGCCCTCTTAAAAAATCAGATTAAGAAAAGAAAATAAGGTAATAAATCACATGAAACTCTTCCGTAGGTATTTCTAGCACCCTTTTGAGGCGAGCAGGGATTTATTTTATCTACGTTAGGCAAAAAGAGAAAATGCAGCTGCTGTTTGCCGGCTGCCTATATTCATTTGCCTCTAATTCCAGCCCTCAGCAGGTAAATCCGCGCTCACCAGCAGGAACGGGTGGTATTAAAACGCAGCTGCTGCTGAGCGGGCAGCTCTGGTTCTTCTCCAACCCCATCCAAGCATCCTGCACACCTTCCCCCCTGGGAAGTGAGCCCGTGGCAACGAGAGGCCGTCCCTCTCCATCTCGATGGGTGGCAGTTTGGGGTTAGTCTCCTGAAGTCCTTCCTATGAGTCCGGCACGTGGTTGTAAACACTGCAGGAACTCAGCTCCGTGCTGGAGCCCACGGCCTTAACTAACCTATTTCCACAGGACCAGAGAGGAAAACTGCGTAAGCGTTGAAATCGCTGTGGGATTAACTAGGAAGTGAGGGGAAAAACATAAAATAAACCTTCAAAAATCATAAATATCTTTAATGACAGGACTGGTAAGGCAAGTTACGAACACGCCCGAGGTTTTGCTTTGAGATCAGGTGTAACCGTTGCCTTCAACCACAGAAGTCTCTATGATAGGAAGCACGAGTGAGCTACCGACACTATGGACTAGGCTGTGTTCGACACTAAACTGCTCTTCATACTCTTCAAAACATCGTTTGCCACCCGGGCGACCACCTGGGGGCAACTCTCTCCTACTCGAAAGCTGGCGCAGAGGCTCTGCTGGAATTAAGACACCGGTTTGGAGCGAAGCCCCCAGCAGTACCGTGTCAGCACTGGAAGCACAAATGGAGTATTTTCAACCACGGGTGACGTCGGTACTAAAAAGCTTCACGTGGCGAGAGCCAGAAATGCTCAGCTCCCGCTTAGGCTCCTGAAAAATAAAAAGCCGGCAGGTTCTAGCAGCAGCCAGCGGCTTCTCGTCGGGCGTTTAAGTAGGAAGCAGTGGATGCTGAGCTCCTCACGTTCTGCCTTGGTGACAGGTTTATTTACACCTGATAATAGATTTGCACTGCTGTGAAGCGTTTGAAAGGTGCCTGAACAGCAAGAATCTTCAGCTACACGAGAACTACGGGATAAAGAGACCACTGATCTAAGGGGTGAAGCACTTAAAGGATTCCAACAACGACAAAGTTTTTATATTTTAACATCATGAATTATAAATCAGATCGCGTTCCAGCACGGTATCTCCAAAGAAAATCCTGCGTTTCGAGAGCCAATTCTATGTTGCACGTAGAATTATTTGCTTCAGAAATAAAGATCTATAGCCCGGCCTTCACTTAAACTGATTTCCACTGCATGAAAGTCTTAGCCCGGTGAACACTGTCATGCTGATCGTACAGGAACAAATCAGTTTGAACAGCTTTCAGTGTAAACAACTTTACATCTAGCATCCTCCAGAACACCGAGGCCTTCCAATTACCCTTTTGTTTAGGGCTAATCAATTTGATCTAAGATCTCCTAATATTTTTAGGAGATATTTTGTACCAGAAACTTAAAAATCGTCAATATCTGTCACGTCTGGATTCCCTCCAAGAGCTACAGGAGCCCCTGCGGCCTTACAAGGACTCGTGAACGTGCTCGCCCTTTTGGGATGAACACAGTTCTTATTTCATTTAACAGCTACACCAGGCGTACGCAAATCATCACGGAGAGAATTTACTTAAAACTCCTCCCCTCTCCCCTATCAGACACACGATAAATCTGCGCTTTGAGCCAACTTTAAACACAGAATAAGGAACCGGTAATTATCTTGCAAGTGAACCAACACTGGTTTGTATTCTTCCCTGAATAACACCTTCTCTTTTTGTTTTTTGCAGAAGAGGAAAAAAAAAAAAAGGACTGCTACAGAAACACAGCAACATTCAAACCCTTTAAAACAAAAGGTAGATTATTTAATGCATTAACGATGTTAATCTGAAGATAAATAAATCCACAACAGACTTTTAAGTTTCTTTTGAGATTTCCTTTTTCTTTGCAGAGAATATTTCTGATATTATACAGTACTGAGAGGGTGTTCTTTTATTTTTCTTAATGTCCAGGTGAAAAGCAAAGCTCAGTTCTCTCTGCTCTCTTCGTGGAACTCCTCAATGCCTTAAATCCAGGCGTGATTTCTTTCGTAAGCTTTTACTTGAAAGTGGAGTGGTGAGCAACAGTAATTTCAAGAATAACTGGATGGTTTGGTCCCTGAGTCATCTTCTTGAGAGCCCATACTCTGGAAAGGAGAGAGTTATTTGTTTTCACAAACAGGTCTGAAGGTTTTCCTTTGAGACAGACAGTGCTTTGAAGTTTAACAGGTAGGCAAATGAAGTGCCTCTGAAGTAACGTGCACCTCCTTTTTGTTTAAGAGTGATGCTTACGCACATGTTATTATAAATAACATGGAATTCTGAACGCTGTAAACACCGACGTTCAGGTCAACACGTACTCACTGCACCGAATCTCTTGCAAGACATGAAATCAATTACCTTCTGCACAAACTGAGGGTTCACAGTGATCTCTTGATCCATGGCTTTCAGTCGTTCATCAAGCTCTATACATTTCAGCATCTTAAAAATACAGATTAAGCTGATTACTTGGTCCAGCTGGTACATGACCTTCGAGCCATTTCATGGCTGCACTACGTAGAACCAGTAACTCCTGCCCATCCACGTCAGAATGTTCTCCTCCCTCCCTCATCTCCCAAACGGAAGTGTCAGGCCATTTTTTATTCCCTTATTTTGATTTTTGATCCCCCTAACAACCCTTTTTTTAAAGCCACTGATAGGCAGCCCTGTGAGGGTCAACCACCTCAACCTACAGGCAGCTTACTGACAGCTGGTGAAAGTGATCCTTCAAGTCTGAAACTCTAAAACGAATCTTTCTAATCCATTCGATTCAAGGGACTTCACATCACCTCAAGCTGTACACAAGACAGAACAGGGAATGAGTCAAATCACAGTTCCTAGTCCTCCATCTCTATGTGTAAGCTGCCTACAGTGGCTTCTCCCAGCAGTTCTCTGTCTACAGACTAAGGTTCTTTGTTAGGAATTCCAACAGCAGTTCATATTTTCAAAGGTTTACCTCCTGATCGATGTTATGAAGCATTGCTGGATTGTTATATTTTTCAGGATTATCATGGAAACAGACCATACCATCTTTCTGATTAATACTTGCAAAGATTTCACCATCTTCTATCTGAAATGAGAGACGGAAGGTTATCGCTAAGAACAGAAATTCAGGTAACCACAACACACTCCGTGTGGAATCATCTTTAACTCGTCTTGCTTTTATTTCCTAACAGCTTCCCACAAATGATCCGTGCCTTTATGTCGGTGGGGCGTATCTTTTAAAGTGTTTTGAGAAGACTCTAAACACCACAGCAGACCGACAGCATTTGCTTTGCCCTGAGAAAGAATGGTTCTTCAGCCATTCAGAACACTTGGATCAGTTTTTAAATTAGGAGAGCTTAGCCAAGTCCCCAGTCTTACCATGTGGAGGACGTATTTTTCTGCTTCTTGGGGCCCCGACAACTGCACTCGACTTGCCATGTCTTGTAACGACAACGTTAAAAACGTCTGAAATGGAGAAAGCATCAGTCGGTTAAAGTTAGACGTTAAGAACTTTCCCTACTGATCCTTCATGGCCTATCCAATCTTGGTTTTGAAGCCCAATGGGAAGAAACAAGTGGAAAATGTGGTTATTACTTGTAGAAACACCATGAGAGTGGGGTCAGTTCTTCCTCCACAGACAGTCACTCATTATGTTGCACATGGGACCAAGCTAACGGAGTCATCACTCCATTCCTGCAATTCCTTTTTCCCCCCACAGTCCTGACCAGGTCTGACCTCTCCCTTCACCTTTTTACATGAATAAGGTGACTGCCCACCGCTTGAATTTCCTTCAAGAGACCCGTGCATCGCATTCCTTCTGAGGTTAGCTCTACTGCGACAAACACCATCTGAGTTCGCCAAAGAAGAGGTTTCCCCTGATCATCTTTCAGGATTAACGTGATCCCTCAGCTGGGGGATTCTCCTTTTACTTCAAGCACTTCCAAAACCTGTCCCCTACTCACTCACTCTTCTCTAAGTAGTAGCCTGTAAAGTTATTTTCCTTTCTTTCAAACAGAGATGAAGGTCATTGGGAAGTAGCGCTCACAACTTTTTTGATTATGTATGAAAATCTCAAGGGAAAACCCATTTCGTAGACAGACCGAGCCACCTTTTAAATAAAGTGTAAGTAGCAGACTAAATTGGGTTTCTACGTAGAGCATTTTAGTCTCGTTTGTTTTAGAGACGCCAATCTCAGGTGTGGTTATTTCTCGGCGATATTATCACGTTATCACTTTGCTGTGAATTGAGTAAATTTCAGAGATACACTCTTGGGGAAAAAAACCTAATCACAATTTCTTGGCCAAACATCTTACCTTGGTTAGCCTCTGTATATTCTTTTTGTAGAGAGATGACAAGCATTGCTTCACCAACCCCATATTGTTATCCCTTGTGAAGGTTTCGCTGTGTTTGTTCACCAGATTTCGAAGCTCCGAGGGTTTATTGGTTGAATAAACTTGCGCTAATTCATGGTAAGCGTTGCTAAGGGGCTGCAAGGAGGAAAAAAGAAAAGAGAAGCCTTCTTAAAGCACGCAGTGTTCAGGCAGCCTCGCAATCGATTTGCTACTTCAACATTAGAAGCCACGTGGGCAAAAAGAATCAACAAAATCAGCGTTAAATAAGAACTAACTAACTTTTACAAGTTTGTTATTCACCCAGGATCAGAACTCCCTCGCTGGCAGCTTTGCCTTCTACCCTACACCTCCTAATCCGAATGCTTACGGACTCCAACCCCACAGCTTTTTCTGAAGCTTTTCTTCTTTGTAAAGCTGGAGTTGTGGGATAAACTATTTAGCATTTTGTCCTTCAGTCAGATGAAGTTGTGGGTTGAATGTTTTTACAAGGACACTGCCTATTAAAAACCAAGTGGAATCCAAGTCTTAGTTTGAGTTCTAACGTAAAATGCTATCAAGGAATGTGAAGAGACCGTCGCTAAGTATATTCAACCCTTAAGCTCTTCCAAATTTAAAACCCTGTATCACCAACACGAGCAATACAGTTTGTGTAATAAACACAGAAGCTGCCAGACAATCTTCAGCTGCTGTACACTAGAAAGGCGGCACGAGGTCGCACTCGGGCACGCTGCGCGTTATTGCCCGTGATCCGCCACGTTAAACGGTGCCATCAAACGAGAGGGGGGAACAAAATCATTCACAAATTCAGGTTCGTCGTTCTATTATTTAGCTGCAGGCGCAAGACTTACCTTAATGAATCTACCAACTATCTGGGAAGTGTATTTTGGTAGCTGCTGAACCTTGCCAAGTAGTATCAAAGAAACTAGAATATACTTTTTATACGATTCCAACATAATGTGACTGACTGCCATGGCTGGAGTAGTTATTGCCTAAGCAAGAAAAAGAAATGGAATAGAAATTTAGTGTATTTACTGGTAGATCCTGGTAGTTAGCGCACTAATAAAAACCTCAGCTTAAAGCCACGTGCAGAAAGGATACAAGGATACGTGGAAGTCACCTTTGAGCATTAAACCTTAACTAACTTCTGTCAAAATTAATTATCAAAAAAATATCCTAAGAAGGTAAATTCTAAACAAGCGACTCAAAACAGATCATGTCAAAGCGATGCCTACCTTAAAATAACCCTCTTAAGAGCAAATCACAACTTCTCTCCTCGGTATACATCTACAGTTGTACTAGAAATCACTCGTAGCTACTCGTTACCAGGAATGATTATCCAGTTCCTGTAGAACCTGGATTTATACAGATCCTTAAAAAGATTTTTATAAAGCTACTGCATCATCAAATCTCATATTTAAGTACGCTGAAAGAGCTCTGCAGAAGAGGGAGAAGGGATTTTAGTTTACTCCGATACCGCTAGCAACTCAAGAGCTGAGCCTTGTTTACCGAGAAGAAAAACCCTGCACCAGTTTCTTTGGCACATTTGACAGCGTTTCCCTCTGATACACACACAAAGTCTTCCCAATTTTGCAATTTTCTCCTTTCACAGAGAAAGTAAAAGCACCAAATATTGCAACAGCCTTGCAGAAGCGTAACCGCCCTCCTAAAATTAAGACAGGTTTTAGCAAAACCACAGGACTCTTTTTTTTTAAAGTATACACACTTCTGAATGGCAGCCCATGAACCGCTTCTGTGCGAGCGGTAACGAGCAGGCATCTGAAAAATATTTATAGCGAGATAAATTTAACCTCAACCTTTGAGTTGCGTAGTTTTACAGTGCAAGAGTTCCTTGGCTGTAAGAGACCTTCTTAAAGCAAAACACCTCCAACGCCACTTTGCTCGTTACTCACTTTATACGCCAAAAAAATCCCGTTCGGGCTGTGCCTTTCATAAAGGGCCAATAACCAACACGAACCCAAATCAGTTTTGCTTTATTAATACGATGCACACATGCGCTAAACCTACGTGAATGATGAAGAGCAGCACGGATCTGCGAGGAAAATTACATCCTTAAGGTTAAGAATGAAAATAACTGAAGGCTGCTTCCACTTCAGGATAAGTTCAGGGCTTTCATCGCTCTCCTTAGTGGCAATTCAGAGCTGACCCGTGTTACTTTTGCCAACTGATCACGCTTTAAGACTTACCGTTTTATTTCAAAGTTACCTGTTCATAAAAGTAGAGTGCTCTCTCAAAGTTCTTTAGCCCAGTGTATATCATCCCACCATAGTAGTAGTAACATAAAAAGTGCTTCGCATCATATGCCCCATTCTCTTTACAAATATCCATCATGTCCACATCTAGATACGGGAGGGCAGGTTTAAAGCATTTTGCTAACAAACAGAGCTACAAGAAAATAAATCAGGTTTTCATAAATTAGCCATTTTCCATTCGAATTTCCACAAGGAAGAAGTTGAAACTACATTCGTCCAGTACTATTTCATAAATCTCACTCCTCCAAGAGTGGAAAAAAACCCCCACCCTGTGCACGTCAGTACTGCTGTAACAGATTATTCATTTTATTGTGATATTTGGAAAACTCTTATCACCGATTGTGAACTCTTATAAATCATCTGAAGCCTCAAGAAATTAGGTCAACAAAGTTGCTTGAAGCTCCAGACCATCCAGCCTACTGTGCTGGCAGCACTAAATATTGCACTCAACATTCCTGTCCAAATCCCAGGAGCCAAGAATAAGAGAGACGCGCGAATCCAGGCCAAAGACACCGAGACAAACGCGTCTTTTGTCAAACTTGAGCAAACAGGATCTGAATATTGCACTTCTACAGCCCACGAGAAGCTGTCTGTGACTTTCAGCCCAGAGAGAAGGGATGTCAAAGGACTTTAAGAAGTCATCAACAAAACCAAAGATCTGGGGACAGGCACTGAATGTTTAAAATTAACAGAAGGGGATTTTATTTCAGTGTATCGTATTATTTATTACCGGGAAAAACACCATTAAAGGCCATTTTTACATTGCAATACGTGAACGTGCATTTCCTCAAAGGGCTGCGGGTATTTTATAAGCTTTTACCCCTCACAAAACCCCCCTTAAGTTCCCCTTACCTGGCAGAGATCTGCGTGTATTGAGGTCAGCTGGTTTGTGTTCATCTGCATCTTGTCTATGGCTTGTCTGAGAATGCTAATTCCTCGCAGGGGCTGTCAGAAATGACATCTCTTTCAGATAATTTCGCATAGATGGCAGCACATTGGATCTTATGTTGACACTTACAAATGAAAAATAACACTAATTGACAGGTTCCGCTAAGGAATAGTTAACTTGAGGTTCCCTTTTTGTAGGATACTGCAGTCTCGTGGAAAATAAAATGAACCTTGGCCACACAACTTCTCCCGAGAGAAGGAGAAGCCATCAATTCTGCTCCACAAACCCAACCTCATCAGGAATTCGGTAATTTGTATCGATAAGAAAACCTTTCTTGACTCCACGACACCATCTAAACTCTCGCCAAGTAACGAAGGCAAAGCTCTCGCTTTACTCCACTTCGACCAGACTCTGCTTCCATTTCAGGTTAGAACTCACTCAAGTGGCCCGAAGAAGTCAGTATCTTAGCAACAGAACCATCGGTCCAATATTTCTTAAGCAAGTTGCCTTTCCATTTGGAGGCATTTCATCGAGAACATTATGTAACACTGGTGAGAATGACACTGACATTAGTATCACTGACTCACCAGCACTAATAACGCCTGCAGCTCTCTCCTACTCACAGACACATCATCTGAAGAACACTCTGGGTACTACAGATTGCCTCGTTTGTGTGCGAGGACACGCTTTCAGGCAACTCTCTCCCCCCAAAATATATCCTCCTTACCTTTTCCTTAAATAAATCTTAGAGTTTTGTTTAGGTTCATTACCTTTCAGTAAACTTAACAAAGAAGGAGCTGTAGAAAAATACTTAACGTGAAGTTAGTGGCAAAATTTGTGAAGTAAGAGACTGGTAACATCCCCTTTACGAGCCAGGAAATGTAGGTAACTTATTTAGCACATCGAAGCACAGACTGGTTTGGGTGGAATTGTACTAGATGATATTTGCTCACCTGTTTTCTCTCCACAAGGGCATTTGTTAACTGGTGGCACAGGCCAGCAACTAAAGACAGGAAAAAAAAAGAAAACAACACAAAGAAAAAACAGCCGTGAAAAATCAGTAATACTAAACTATCCAAAAATAGCCAAAGTCCAAAAGTAAGCTCAACTTACAAGTGTCTGTTGCATATCGAATGTGTTCCCCGTTACAAGTGCTGATAAAAAGCTGCACCTGTGAGAATAACGTTTCGAAGTCAGGGATGCTGGGCATAGAAAACTTCACGAACCTAAAACAAAGAAACAAACAAAAAGTTCAGCACTTGACGTTTGGAGATTAATGAAAAAAAGCTTCAGCTTCATCGCTCGGTCTCTGCAGGTGCCTGGAAATGATAGCAAACAAATCCCAGGTGTTTGGGATAGATGGCATAGGGAAATTTGAAAATACGCTTTCTGTGCACACACCCATCCTCAATCCAGTGCAAACTACGGTTTAGAACAAACCGCGGCGAGCAAAGATCATTTTATCTGGTACAACAGTCAGAATCTTAACAGAAACACTGGCTAACGATGATGAATTGTAATACTCAGCCGCAAAACGTCTCCGGACATTTTTGCCCATCCTAGACCCACGTTCTGCTCAAGATTTCACAGAATGCCAGCAGAGTTGGGGCTAGAAGGGACCTCCGGAGATCATGTGGTGCCACCCCCCTGCTCCAGCAGGGTCACCCCAAGCAGGGGGCCCAGCATCGCAGTGTCCAGGCGCGCTTGGAATCTCTGTAGACAAGGAGACTCCACAACCTCTCTGGGCAGCCTGGGTCTGTAAGATGAACTATGATTATACTCATCTGAGGACAACGAAAACTCCTAACTCTACATCCTACAAGTATCACAAAATCACACAGAAAACCCCGTTTAATGCTGTTGGAAGGTATCCAGCCCTGCCTGTTCTTCAAACCTATGGAAATCACGAGCTGCCCTTCCCCAAGAGGTTTAGGGCTGCCCACATTACACGCTGTCACCCCTTCCCTGTCTCCTCAAAGAGTCTTACGTTTGCCAAGCCACAGCTTCAGCCCGAACTTTACTATATGCTCCACTGACACCACCTCTTCAAATAACACATTTTACGTATTATTTCTTACAAACAGTCATCCTCCTCCCTCCCCCTGTTTCAGTGCCTTTTCTTCAGGAACCTCACGATACGACTGTGCTAACGCAGCACCAACGCCCTGCTTTTTGGAAATGCCACGCTGCTTTTTCACGAGATGCCAGGGAGTTGTAATACGAAAGCGCATTATCTCCACGTATCACAGACATTTTGTTTCCAAAGGGTAGAAGAACAAGTAGCGGAATTCTGATCTTTCCTTTAAAAGGGAACTCGAAAATAAACTGCGGAACGTGCTGCAAACTGAAGAATGGTTTGTTACAGCCAGAAATAATAGTTTTGAGCTTCAGGGCCGAGTATCTTTGCCCTGCCTCAGCACCTCCAAGGCAACTGGAGCGTTATCTTAACCTACAGAGAGCTGCAAGAGCCTCAGAGCTGTCTAGAGACAAATACCCCAGAACTATGATAAGAACCCGTGTTTCACTGGGGAAAAAAAAGTGCTGCAAACTGAAATGGAGCCTTAAATGTTAGTCTCATTCCTTTTTGACGAGTAGGTATGGGAAAACAGTTAAGAAATAAACACGAGAGCCTTAAGGAAAACAAAGAAGATTACTGTTTGACAGTAACGGCTTTTACAAGCTGCAGAGGTTTTATTTCTTCTGAAACCGCAACTTTGCCTTGGTATTTTTATGAAGAAAATGTGCATCACCGAAGGAAACTAAGCACCGTTCGAAGAAATCCAGGCTGAAAACGTTTACGTCCAAAGGAAACCCATTTGGTTGACGATTGGGCATGTCGCCTCAAGTTTAAATACGGAGACATTTAATGAGAAGAAAGCAACACTTACAAGACCGCAAGAACGCCTAGCGAGTGTTCCTGCACATCCAGGGCTCCGAGCACTGTATCCAGATGGGAAAGGTTTTTTGCGAGCAGTTCTCCGCTTTTATTGATCAGTTCACAAAGCTGGGTCATTTGCCCTGAAATACAAAACATGGTTGTCAAGGTCTGATTAGAGAGACCACGCAGGCATTGCCGCGCCCCATCGCACCTTGCTGCCTTGGATAACCTGAGGACAAAGTCGTATCACCCAAAGAACTCACTTTTCTTTAATAAGCATTAAGTGTTCAACGCCTGAGGAACGCACCGTATGTTTTGTATAAGATGCCTACCAAGCTTCTTGTCTTTGGGATTGCGAAGGAGACCCTCAAGACACAACCACACGAGAAGCACCATCAGCTCATCTCGTTAGAGAGGGTCTTGGACCAACACCAAACTCCATCTAAATCAAGTCTACGAAACTTTTAACCAATAGACTGTGCTGCAAAATTCTGCCTCGTGGATAAATTTAGCTAGGCTTGTGCCTCCTTGGTGTTACATGGGGCAAAACCAAACCAAACCAGTGCCAAAAGCAGTTTCCTCTGCTTTCTAACAAATCCCAGCACCAGAGCTTGTTCCTTGCTGCTTCTCCAGGGCTGCTCATAAGCACTTTTTTTGCGGTAGGCATTGAAACGATAAATAAGTACCTACCACAAAAGGATTTTTAAATCTTCTCTTAAATTTACTTGGTGTAATTCAAACTGCAATGTTGTTCTACTTGCTGTGAGCTACGAACACGGCACGAAGGGCAATTATTTGGATCAGGAAGGTACGGGAAGCCCAAAAACCCTCAGAGGGAGAGAGCAGACCCTTTATCGTGAGCTGCTTTCAAAGCAGTTGCTGGAATTCAAACGCCACCTTCCTGAAGCTGGGCACTGTTTCAATGTTCAGTCCTTGCAGATGACAGACAAAACCCAGAGGTTCTCTCGCTCTTGCAAGAATCTCTGCAGAAAGAGGAATGGTGCCTCCGTTCAGGGACTCAACTCTCCGGCCTTTTCCTTGGGAAAAGAAAACCCAGGAAGCCCTTGGAGCGAAACGTTGGCTCTGAAGTCACAGAGGGATCCAAAGTTCCAAATGGGAGATCAGAGCCCAAGAACTCCAGAAACCCACCCCCCAAATCGCTCTCTTCATACAGAATTAAAACTCCAGGTGTAAGCACGGACGGGAACCCGGCTTGTCGAGGTTCTGCGGTCTGGTAACGGTATTCGAGCATTGCAAAACCTCCCAGCAGAGAAACCCAGCCACTCTGCACCTCTCACCTAAGGCTCCTCTAAAAAAGAAAGCGGAAAAGCCCCAAACAACCCTCAACCCACAAATGCACACTGAACAACTTCCAGCGTAAGTAGAAATCCCCACAGCAGCCCCAGCTAAGCGGTGTCCTCAAAAGATCATCTAGTCCAACCCCCCTGCTGCAGCAGGATCACCCAGACCAAGTCCCACAGGAACTCGTCCAGGCGGGTTTGAAACATCTCCAGAGAAGGAGACTCCACAACCCCCCTGGGCAGCCTGGGCCAGGCTCTGGCACCCTCACTGCAAACAAGTTCCTCCTCAGATTCCAGTGGCACCTCCTGTGTTCCAGCTCACACCCGTTACCCCTTGTCCTATCACTGGTGCCATGGAGAAGAGTCTGGTTCCATCCTCCCAACACTCGCCCTTTCCGTATTTATAAACATTAATGAGTTTACCTCCCATGCAGCCAAAGGCTGAGAACCAGAAGCCAACACCACCACACGTACCGAGACTTCTGTGTGCTCTCCTGACCTCTCCTCTCTGATG
>WEIS01010837.1:0-11694 GCA_013389965.1 Todus mexicanus
ATTCTGTGATTCTGTGATCTTAACCTCAAATTCAAACTCAGTCTTGTCCTCAGTAACTTTATGAGCCCTGTGACTCCTGTTACTGACAACAGGGTCCATATGCTTAAGCGTGTGAAAGCCTGGAGCTTTAAAGCTTTAACCTGCAGGAGAAAGGATGGTCAAATCTATCCACATACACCCGTACAAAATTTACACAAACTGACCTTGCTCTGAAATTGGCACTGTAATAAAAAAGTCATCAGTATGTTGGAAAAGAAGATGAATTTATACAACAGATATTAATTCATAAATCCGTGTATTTTACAACCAAGAGGAACACTTATTAACATCTGCTGTAGTGATTTTGAATTAATTTTTGCTGTTAACATGTGCAACTACAGCAAACCTAAAAAGGCCTACAAAAGGCAGTAGATGTATTTTAAATTTCCCTAGAGGCTGAGGACAAATATTTTAGCTGTCGCCTTAGTTATGACTTGCTGGTATAATTTCATTTAGCATTGTGCAAAATACTCAGTTCTTTCCAGTTCATAATATCTATTTTAGACACAGTGCATCTTTTGAACAGACTATTCTTACTTTAACAAATTTCAAATGGTAAGATAATCTATCACGTGTTTATGCTATTTGTATCCATTTAATGACTCTCACTGTCAAAAATGTGTATTAAATTCCTAGTGTGAACTTGTTAAGTTCAGGATACAAATGTTCAACAAGCTATTCTTTATTAGAAACCAAAATCTTTGCAAACACTTCACACTTGTAGCCTTGAAATTACTTAATTTTTTCAGCTCCTTCAGTGCCATTAAAAGTCATGTTTTGCAAACCTCAGATGTTTCTGACCTTACTTCTGTATACGCTTTCAAATTTTCTGCCTTTAAAGCCCAGGCACTAAAAATTCATTTTCTTGTTTCTAGTATTCCCATAGAAGCTTTATCTATCACACCTGGTCTCCAACTGCAATTCCAGAAGGAAAGAAGTTTCATTTAAGTCATAGAATACAGTCATAGAAATGTTTTGGTTGAGATCTTTAAGATCATTGACAGTTAAATCACAGAACCGTAGAATGGTTTGGCTTGGAAGGGACCTCCCAAGGTCATCTAGTCCAAACCCCCTGCAGGGAGCAGGGACATCCTCAACTAGAGCAGGTTGCTCAGAGCATTGTCGAGCCTGACCTTAAATTTATCCAGGGTTGGTGCCTCCACCACCTCCGTGGGCAACCTGTTCCAGTGTTCCACCACCCTCATAGTGAAGAACTTGTTCCTAACATCTAATCTAAATCTACTATTCTCTAATTTAAAAGCATTGCCCTTCATCCTATTACTACAGGGCTTTTCTAAATCTGGGGCTACATCTGCTACTCCTGTATGGACATTTCAGATACACTAGGCATTAGTGGTTCAAAAGACATTAGGTGCCTCTTTATAGGCAACTGGACCAAGCCCAAGAAATACTGAGTTTTGCAAATGCTACCTGCAGAATTAGCATAATATGCGACATCTTTATTACTTCTGTCTTGATTCATTTCAAGTGCACAATTTCTTTCCCTGTCCTAAGCAGACATGAAGAACAAATTATTGCCCAATTCTTTGCAACACAGTTGTACATATTTGAACACTGTTATCATATTTCCCCTTAGTATTCTCTTCTCTAGACTAAACAAATCCTTTTCTCTCAATCTCTCCTCAGAGGTCACATTTTCTAGACCTCTAATGTCTGTGCTGGATGCTCTCTAATGTCTAAACGTTCTTCCTGATGTGTGGGTTCCCCAAACCCATGAAAGCTTTAGAAAAGACTTAACAGCCTTGAGTAAAGGGATTACAGGTTTTACACTGAATTTATCTTATGTGTACTCTTTATATATGATTCTTCCTTGTTTTCGGAAGACTATGACATCATGTTCCCAGCATCTCCTACTGGAGATGGCCAAAACCAGACTGTAAAAGTATTTTAAGATGGAGTAAAATGCCAGCTGAGAATTTTTATTAGTATTTGGCACTAGCATACAGTTGAATCATGTACAAAACCATAAGCACTTCTCTTAGAATTGGAGTTGTATTTTCACGACACTCTGGGGTTTTGTCAAAATAAAATCTTCTTCAAGAAAAAAAAAAAGCAAGCAATAGCTGTAACATGGTTCATTAAGACTGAGAAAGTATTTTGTATCACAATCATAATTACTCTAATTGAAATGTCTTAAATGTCAAATAAAGGATTTTATATGCTTTTTCCTGAAAGTAATTTACAAAAAAAAAAAAAAAAAAGGTAAGCATATTTGCATATCTCATGTTGAATGTCAACAGGATTTTTTCTTTCATAGTGTACTGAAACCTTGCGTGTGGAAAAAGGAAGATGCTATTTTTATATTATGTTATGAATTTAGTAATCACTGCCTCTGAACATAGAATCGTGGAATCATAGAATAATTAAGGCTGGAAAAGCCCTCTTGGATCATCTAGTCCAGCCTATGACCTACCACCACCACTCAGCTAAACCCTGCCACTAAGTGTGGCATCCAGTCTGGCCTTAAACCCCTCCAGGGACGGTGACTCCACCACCTCCCTGGGCAGCCCATTCCAGTGTTTTATCCCCCTTTCTGCGAGGAAGTGCTCCCCAACATCCAACCTAAACCTCCCCTGGTGCAGCTTCAGGCCGTGCCCTCTCGTCCTGGTACAAATTGCCTGAGAGAAGAGCCCATCCCCCTCCTGTCTACAACTTCCCTTCAGGTATATATATAACATATTTAGGTGATTGCAACAACTGTCATCTTGAATGAAATTATGAAATCAACTTACTTTACAAACATCTTTTTTTTTTTTTTAAAAAAAAGAAATTTGCATGTGGAAAAAACGGAAATTTCCTGTGGAATGAAGACTGACTCATTAACCTGCTCTGTGCATCCTCAGTTGTTGTTTAGACCATTGTGCAGAACTGAAATACAGCAACATCTCTATTGGCATGTTTGTTGTAAAATTTTTTCTCTGGCATGTAATACTGTATGATTCATTATTCTTCTTTCACTGCAGATTGCTTCAACCTTAATCTATTCACATCAAATAAATACAATAGAATTTGACTCGCTACATCTTTCCACAACTATTTTAATGTGAAATGGCAAGCTTCGCCCAGCACCCCTCATCCTTGTCCTTCAGACGCTGATATGTATGGCTAAATATGTCCATATGAGTAGTCTCACTAACTTCAGACAGGACTTTAAGACACTCTGAAGTCACTTAACCCGATCCTTCCCATCACTGGGAAGCATTATGGATCAGACAAGGAGGGCCAACGGCTGAAACTTCTATGCACTGAGTACTTTCTGGTCAAATAGAAAGTAGGGGAGGGTTGTGTTTCTTGATGAGCCAGCTGAGTTGCAAGCTCTCAGTCAGAGGTCACTGCTCTGGGTGTAGGAATTCCAGCACCCAGCAGTCTGTATTAAAGCACAAATAAGTAACAAGAATAACATAAGCATGTGTTTTGCTTTAGCTTTTAGACACTTAATGCAAACGGTACCATTAATAAGCAATGATTTCTTAAAATTATAGCATTCATAAAATGTGCCTCTAACTCAGAGTTTTTAGAAATTAAATTACAGAAATCGTGTTACAACTTGACTCAGCTCAACAGCAGATGAGCCTGAATTAAGACATCTCTTAGCACATTAAACAGATGCTTACAAGAGCAGATAAGATAAGTCTCCGGAGCAGGAAAGACACTGGACTTTTGAGGTTCCATCCAATTAGAAGTAATTATAAAGTAATTGTAGTTGCAAGTATGAATGGATTACAAACCACCACTCCTCTAAGTAAATTTAAACAGTACTGTTGATCTCTATCAGTAAGTCTTTTTCTGTTAACTAATAACACATTGCAGCCAAACCTTTCGCTGCCATCTGTTCAAATGGAAACATGTGGTATGAGAGTTCTAATACTGTGCCCTTGGTAAAGCTATACCTTAGAGAATTCTTTTGGAAAACTTCATAGTTAGCAAACAATTTGTGGGCAGTTAATTTGCTCCCTTGCTGGGGTTTGCATTCCCACGTGTGAAATGTGCTATTCTGATGGCAACGTTAAATTAAATGAATGTACACAGGATCGTATTTACATAATATGGATTGTATTTACTCTGTGGGAAACTTGACTGTCCTGCAAAAGACCATTATTGAACAGAACAGAGAGCATTTGAATTTATTTTTGTTGTTCTTGAGCTCTTCCTGTAGTGTCAAGTCGTAGAACGAAACGTCCTCTTCTTGCATCAGTTCAAGCCTTATTACATCGGGGAAATGAAAAACACCTTCAAGACATGCAAATACACATTGAGCCACACACACTCATCTTATAGCACAAATTCTCAGGGGTCTATGCTGACTGAAAAAGCATAATGTATTCACACCATAAACACATTTCTTTTTTTTTTTTTCTTTTCCCTTTTCCCTAACAAGCACAAAACAAAACAGTTTGAGAACATCGTCAAAAAGTAATGTCAGATTGTGAGACCCTTGTGGTGAACAGTGTGTTTCCTCATGCAGTTAAGTTTTTCTCCAGTGAGTATGGCCATCACAAGTTTATTAATTGTCTTAGGAGCTGAATACATAGAGCACTACATGTCTTCTGTGATCAAAGGATATCAGTCATAAAAGTTGTTCATTTTGGAATTGTGCACCTTAATGAGTGTTTCACAAAAGAAAATGAACACAATAATTTGAAAATCTGTGAAGTTCTTGCTTTAATAGCAAAGAAAAATGTTGTTCTTAAAACCTTGTGGTTTATAAATTAATTCAGATCACCTGACCACTATCAAACTCATAGTTCAAGAAGTAGAGAAAATATTAATGAGTAATTAAAAACTTCAATGGGTTAAAGGCTACAAAATAATCACCACAGCTAGTTAGAGCTGTCAAGTTCTTGCCTTCCAGAATTTCACTTTACTTCATATATGTGAGTCTATGCAGCCCTTTCTTTTATGCCAAATGTTTGGGCCCAGCCCTGCACCTACCAGAACATGTGGGCAAGTCAAAGGAGACTCAAAGCAGCTTCTGGCCTGTGCCCCTGGGTGAAGACTATTGCTAACAAGAGAAACTGAGGGAAGGACTATAAGAGGACCAACCTGCAACAGTATTTCTTTTGTTACTTCTTAATTGCATTTTCTAGCAATCAACAGGAGAGAGGAAGGTCTGTAACTGCACTTCCAAATGTAATTATGTAATTCTTCCATTATTTTGAAATAGTTTTGAAATTAGTCTATACTTTTTATTTATCTGGATTATTTATATGCAGCAGTGACTTCCATGGCTTAAATACAAATTTTACTTTTTAGGATGATAGGTAGTAGTAGGACTAGCAAGAATGGAGCAAAACTAGAGCTGAGTAGATTCAGATCAGATGTTAGGAAGAAGTACTTCACAATGAAAGTGGTGAGACACTGGCACAGGTTGCCCATGGAGGTGGTAGAAGCCCCATCCCTGGAAGCCTTTAAGGCCAGGCTGGATGGGGCTCTGAGCAACCTGCTCTAGTGGGAGGTGTCCCTGCACATGGTGGCGGGGTTGGAACTAGATATCTTTGAGGTCCCTTCTAACCCTGACAATTCTAGGATTCTAAGTTCCAAGGTAAAGTAGTTTTTTGGCAGCCTTTATTCCAAGTTCATCTTGTGAAAGCAGGACATACTCTTCCTTGCCATCACTTTAACTTTCTGATTGAAAACTCCAATTTGTTATGTTTTCAGAAGAACACTGACAGTTTTACAAAGTCTCTGACAGCATTCCTTTTATAATACTACAGCTCTGTGGGGTAGCAGGATTTGTACCCACACAGATTGCATGAAACTCCTGTCTCTAACAGGGCACCACTCATCACTTTACCACTGCCTTGCAAGTTGATTCCTGGCCCCCACTATGCTTGCCCATGAAGCCATGTTTCATTCATGCCTGGCAGCAACACTTTGAGCCATCTTCACATAAATACCTCTTGTTTTGTGTAAATTAAGAAGTGGAAAAGATGTATAGCACCATTGGGGTGCAACCTTTAAGATAATGTAACACTCACTGAAAAGAAAATGTCCCTGGGACCCCTTTTTTCTTAACATATATGGTGTGGTTTGGGGAGTTTATGTGAGAATAGACAGATTCTTTTTATCAACTCGAGTTTTCTTCATTAAGGAAATGTTCTGATAAACGCATAAAACATAAAGTCTTGTGAAGAATTTAACTGACAACTGCCTTTAGTGAATACCATTTCTGCAAGTTTTCCACATACGGTTCGTTGGTTTACTTTGAAGTGATACTGTTGACATTTGCAAACAGGACTTTCCAGCAAAAGTAACAGTTGAAAAAGCCACATATTTCTCAAAGCCGAGCTGACCTAACACAATGTTAGATTGAAGTTACATTTACACGACATGCTGTTTTGTTTGTTTTCAGTGGGGTTACCATCTTATAACAACATTTGGAAATGATAAAAGGATAAAGTGAGGACCCCCTGTCTGTTTATACTAACACTGTATATTCATAAACAGGAACGAATCAGTGAGTACAAATCCCCTTAATTGTTTTATGATTTTATTTATTTTTACTGCATTTTATGTATCCCAATGAGAAGCACTAAGTTATTAATCATGTAGCAAGCCGTATTATGTATTAACAGAACTGTATGTAAAAAAACCTCTTTACAGTTTGCTTGGCTGCCAAAGAGATTAACCTAAACCATCTACAAAATAACTCCACCCATAGCATTTATTATAAATGGGCTAATGTCACAAACGTATTACGTGTTTACAGTATTTTCTAAAGTCATTTGTCATCATACGGAATATACAACAAATAATGATCAGAGATATTTCTGAGATCTTGAACCCCTGCAATTCTGGGACTATTCTTAGCATAATTTCTTAGCTGAAAACTGAAATCAGTCTCTGGGGTTTCCAAGAATGATGCTGGTATACAACCTTTTTCAGGAAACTGTGGGAAGGCAATCATAACTTATGTCAGTAACTCTATGCTACTTTGTGATCAACATTCAGTTAGGTGAAGAATCTGTACAGGTTAAGAATAAAATTTAACCTGAGGTAGAATACACTGGCAGTCCAGTGTATCAATCAGTGATCAATCTCTGAATAAAAATAATTAAGAAATAAAAACAGATGGGATGATTCCAACCAGTTATAGCTTATTAATGCAAGATAATGTGAATTTACATGTCAAAACTTCATAAAAAACAATTTAAGGGCAGACAAATCTGTTTACTGACATTTCTAGAGGGGGGGAAAAAAAAGAATCTACAATAATTTTAAAATTTTCATTGTAAAATATTTATTTAGCTTCAAAAGAAACCATAAAGAATCTAACACCATTTCCAACAATTATGTTTCTTCACATGCAAAAGAGTGATTTTTATTTACTCTTATATAAGAGATATTATTATCTTATGATTATATGAACAATATGTAAATACTTTTTTTTTAAGATTTTTGTCTCATTTGGTGCACAGAGGAGGCCAACTACAGTTAATCTACATCACTAATGCTTTGTAACTATTGACTACATCACCACAGTATCAATTCTTGCTCTGTTGGCTGGTTAAGTAATACACTACTAGTCAAAATGGAAATTTAGAATTCCTGGGGGGGGAAAAAAAAAGTAGAATCTATGTTTTCTTAATCCATTCTTTCATGAGTCCATGCTGGGAAGACACTATATGCATGCCTGGGATTCTGCACAGTGTGAGCGTAAAATAGTTTCATCCTACTTGAGGAAGCAATTGCAATGAACAGAGCTAAGAACCTTTTCAAAGACTAATTAAAACACCCCCAACTGCTTTATGACATCAGTGATTAACTTCATCACATTTTACTAGTGTGTGCCCGCTTATGTTTGTTACTGGTCCTTTGCACTCCAATATTGGGCTAATATTTTTTGCATGGCAGATGTAGCTTCAGGAAATGGTGGGGTACAGCACAGTTTCCAAAAAAACCACCAGCATGAGGGAAATAAAGTTTCCCTGATGGACTGTCATGGTTTGGGGTCAGGGCACCCCCCAAATCTGCAACAGAATGCTCTCTCCCCCTCCCCACCCAAAAACAGAAGAAAGGGAATAAAGGAGAGAGACATCAATTAGGAAAGGAAACTAGTATAGCTTTACTGAAACATGAAAATAATAATAACAACAGTAATGATAAAAGNCTTATGGTTTAAGGGCTAGAAGCAGAGTTCATTTTTTCAGGCACAGCGTAGTGTCACCTGAACAGCATTACCTGCTGCCTGGCAATCTGTGCTGGCTTACACAGAGCTCAGGTGTGTGCCCCTGCCACCTCCTGCTTTTGTCCTCTCATAGGATGTGGAGTCACCTGCACTGGCTTGACACTACTCTGGTGCAATGCAGGGTTTTAAAAGGGTGTGGCTACATATCTTGGACAAGCTTTGAAATGATTTCACAGTGTTAGATTTATAGAAAGTGTCTATTCCAGCATATGCAAGCCAGCATCACAGAAATGTAACATTCATTTCAAGAAGAAACTAGCGCCGTGATTCTGATCTTTTGGCTTCCTAATAGTTAAATTCCACACGAGCTGCTTCTGATTTACAAGAATATCTTAACAAAAGGAATCAGGTTATAACTGTGCTTCCCAATCTCTCTCACACATCTCTGTACCTTTAAAGATGTTTGTGTTTTATGAAAACAAATTCCACTTGATGTTGGAGGGAATAAAAAGTTTCCAAAACATGTTATTCCCCCAGACTTATTTTGTTTCCGGCAAATGTAGAACAATGCTCAGAACTGAACAGGAATAGCAAGCGTTTCTTATTTGAAAAGAATGCTTACATTGTTCTTTGCAGTGTTGAGTCTGGGTAATAGGAAATTATGAATTTTGCATCTCAGTTCAGCAAAGCACTCTGGCATTTGCTTAAAATTAAACTTGAGCATGTGCTTAAGTTCTTTTTCTGTATCCTAGTAGAAATAAAGATGCCACCTGAGTAGGCAGCCAAAAAGATCTCTCAGATTTTCAAGTTTTTAATCAGTGGGTCTAAGCTGGTCTATTACAGTGGAAGGCTGCAGATATCTGGTAAAAGTTTGTTTAGTAATTTTTAATACTTATAATAACCTTTCAAAGCTGTAGACTTTTATCCATTGAATTAATTTCCTCCATTTTCCTACCATGAATTTCTCATATGAGCTTGAGACAGTCATTAAAAATCAACTATCAAAAGTATCTGACGAGATTTATAAAAATTCTTTAGCAAGCTGAACATCCTTAAAGATACTTTTAGTATTATCTTTACACTTTGAAAATCTGGCCCAACATGTCTGACTCCATCTCTTGGGCTAAAAATGATGATATAATAATTGTAAATACATCTAAGTAATTCTCACCCATTGATAGCTATGACCTAGTATCATTAACTTCATCAACCTCTATAAAATTTTCCTGAGATTGTCCACAAGAATATTTTTTAAAAAAAGACGGAAATAAATGTGGCGTAACTATCTAAAATTATTATCTGCCTGTTAGCAATGCTCCGGTTAGAGTCCAATATTTAGAATCATTGAATCGTTTGGAAGGGCTTTGAGGCGAGTGTCACCTCAGCGAAGAGCTAGCTTCAACATAAGAATAGTTTTCAAGGTATTTGGGGGACCTGTTTGTTCTTGCTTGACTATGGGCTCTGTACAGCTACATTAGATACCTATTCCCCAGTATGTAGTAGGTACAGGAGAATCATTGATACTTGAATAGGCACATTGTTCTTCTTTTGTAAACTATTCTTTGGATCCCTTGTTACTCCTCCTAGTAACATTCCACATCATCCTACTGAAGTGAATGGGAATCTTGGATCAGTATCCAGGTTGCTTTGTACTACCTGTCTTTCATCACCTTTTTGCAACTTCACTTTCTTATTCATCAGAGAGGACTTCATTGAATGGGTGACTTATTTCTTCTAGATCATTAGTGAAAACGTTAAATAAAACCATAATGAATACACATACCTGAAGTACCTTGCTAGGAAAAGACCTTTCCAAATATCTATGTTTTAGTGCTTTGTCTTCTGCTTTTTTTTAATATTCCTTCAGCAACTTTTCGTTCCACAAGATACTGCTCATCCCCCAGGCAATTTGAATTAATTCAGCATTTTGTATCAAATAGTTTCTACATCCTGGGCTGAACTCTTCTCCAGTTACGCACGCATACATTTATTGATGTCAGTGGGATTACATACAAACAATGTAGGAAAAAAATCTGGGGTTTTTTTTTGGTTGGTTTCCCTCTATGCTTTACTTTCAGTCATAAATTTTGAGTTCTGTTTTATGATAATCTGGAATTTGAAAATGAGGATATTTCTTCTCTTCATTGTCTGTAAGCATATTGCAAAATATTATCCAAAGAGACAGAATAATCTGATTATGCCAACAGAAGGCATTTTCTTCATCGTTAAAGGGTGGGCTCAATTTGTGATAAAAAACGTGATGGAAGTTTTACTCCCTTTTTTACATTCATATGCGATTATATATATATATATATATATGCACAGATTTATTAAAAAGAAGAATTCTTCTACTAGAATCTAATTAACTTTATGGCAGTGATCTTTCTTGAAGCTGAGCTGATCTTTTGGGAGAGTTATGCCTATATTCAATTTAATTGAAATTTGGAACTTTCTGAAGTACTGGAATGTTGTTGGATTTTTTCCTCCCAACTTCTTGTATAAGTTGGAACAACTTCACTGTCATTACGTGGATCTGATATACTGCAGAAGATGCATCTTGAAATATTTTAAATGACAATCTGAGGAATGGAATCTGAGTCAGAAATCATAAAAATCATCATAAGATCAGCCAAGAAAATGCCTTTTTAATTAACATCCTATCTGGATACTTTGGTGGTATCCCCAATTAGTATTAGTAAAACCTGTTAAAGCCAGATCTAGCTGGAATAGCTAAGGAGCCTGTTGGTAAAGTTCCTAGGTCACTGATTAAATCCAGTACAGATCAGTAATAACTGAAATTTGTGTTTGGAAACAAACACGGAACATTTTGATTGGTTCAGCCTAGTATTCAGTACAAAGGTGACAATATAATTTAAAAAGAAAGACTTATTTAGAATCAGTTTTACCCTTGGAAAGTTCTCAGCAGAACCCAGAGCCACAATAGAGAAGGTGCAAGTTACAAGATGAAAAATACTAACAAAGAATCTTGCCCAGCTGTAGTCTGCTGCATCCCTGTTACATTCATCAACACTTAACAGTTGAATGAGGTAAAGTCACCATCCACGGGTCTTCAAAGACACCTACCTCTCTTCCTTAACTACATAGAGAAACCAATCACTTACTTCATGCAAATCGCTTCATTATAAACCTTAAATTTAAGTGCAAATCATGTGCCTAAATTGGAGGAACTGAGTCCACTCTGTAAAATAAATTTTAGATCTCCGTAGTTAGGTGAGAGACCCTAACCCTCTTGTTCAAATGCTTAGGTGTCGTGATGAAAGTTTCTGTTGTCCTCTGGATGGGACTAGTTCAGAGGAACAGATATTTATACAAAAGATGGTATACAAAGCAAAGAGTAATAAAGGCAAAACATATATATCTATCACAATTAAAGTATATCTAACTCCTATAAAGCCACTGAATGCCATACTGTCTTTTGGTAGCAATAACTAATGGATTAGGGTTTTGTACAAGCAGTCCTTAAAGTCATAGAATCATTTTGGTTG
>WEIS01010840.1:315-15587 GCA_013389965.1 Todus mexicanus
AAACCGCTAGAAAAATTGCAGATGCTCTGGGGAAATTGAAAGTCTAATCAATGCCTTCCACCTGTTTTTGTTTTAAATACTGTATTGCTCAGTGGCACTTTGGCGTATCGCAGTACATCTACCATGTAATGTTTAGATATCTTAATGAATAATTTAACTCTAAATAGTCTACTTGTTCCGAGAAGTAAAGTTATTTTACCCTAAACAAAGACTGTATGCTGTTTCACCCAGAGGAACCAATTTATTTTCCTTTCCTGAGTCTGTTTTGAAATGTGGAAGTGCCCACAAGACTCCTGCTGCTGTAAGCCAGGCCTGTCACAGTGTCAGCTCTGCCTTTTTACAAAGCACTGCCTTTCAAAAATCTGAAATGTTAAGAGGGATTTGTGCAAAGTTTTGAGACTTTCCAAGGAAATAGAAGTCAGAAATGCAGCTTTTAGAACATTGCTGAAATTGTGCGCTTTGGGGATCGAGAGTCTGAGGCTCATGTTGTGAGAAAGATTAGTTGCAGAGTTGTTTCAGTTTTATACCTAGCAGAGTCGTAGCTAAACTACACTGGGGAGAAGCAGAACAGTAAAATTGATTCATGTCATCTTCTATACCAGTTGGAGTACCTGGGAGTAAAAGCATCCTTTCGTTTGTTAAATCTTGAAGGGGCATGTCATGAAACTGAGATGTTGACAGGGTGACCTTTTTCTTCCATTCATTCTTTCATTCATATATATGTTTAGGCAAGTGGCTGAGAAATTTATTAATAAACAATAAAAAGAAATAAATCAGCATCTTTTCTACATGACATGCCAATGACTTAGTAAAATTACATAGGTATTAGTAAGGGTTCAAGGCCCATACTTTATTTAATCAATGGATCACAAAAAACACTGCATTTTGCAGGTAGTGGAAGAGTTAAAGATTAATGGCTTTAATTTGCCTTTTAATATAGCATTTCTTCAGTAAAAGCCTGAAGTATAAAATTCAAGTGAACCATGACCATAAGGTTAATGGATTTTCATCAGCTGAATTTTGTAAGTGTAGCAAATAATTATTTGTCACGGTTTTCATTGCAATTTGAAAATACCCTTAGGAGACTGCCATTGCTATAGAGAGGAAAACAACCCCATATTGATTTTTGCTTCTAATGAATAATCTTTTTAATACTTGTGTGTGGTGTGTTAGATCTCATGATCATCTACTCAGTGCATGCAAGTTCTAGATAATTTTCACACTCATATCTGTTGTTTTCTACCCGTTTATTACTGAATTACTATACTCTTCTAAGAGGGTGTCTTAAATGAGTCTTCAAGCTCCTTGGGGCTGTGCTTTGGGAGGTGCTTAGCGTATTTTTGTAGGCTATTAGAAGCAATCACACCAGCAATTTGTGGTTGGAACATTTGGTTTTTGGGGGAAAGCTTCAGCTCAGAATATTCAGTTTGCACGTTGGTTAGTATTCAATTTTTGATACTTAGATATGGTTGGAAAAAAGCTCCACATATTCTGCCTTATTGTGTCTATATTTACATGTATGTATTGTCATCTTAATTCAAAACACAGCTGGAATAGGTTTATCATCTGGTTTTTGTCAGCGTTACAATATTTTATTTACAGTGTATGTTTGTATTTCAATTACAGTCATTTTAGAGTTATCGTGCAAAATGAAGTTTCAGCGATCTGATTCATTCTGATTACTTGGGAGTTGCAGTAAACACTCAAAATTTGTAATATAGAAAATCTGTTTTAATGTAAGTGATGCACATCATGTAATCCTTAAAGGATACATTTGACATCATAGTAATAGAGTACAGCAATACAAAAAATACAGATGTGCAGTATGTCTGATTTCAATTATTGCTGTTCACAAAGTGCTATCTTGTACACACTGTATAATTTGGTTTCTAGGCTTGTCAGCAGTCCTTATAAACACTTTAATGTTGCATGAATGTAACAGCTTTGGTTTTTTACTTTTTCTCATTTTTGTCGTGCTCGCACTACAAATTCGATATATTAAAAAAAACCCCTTCCTTTTCCTGAGGAATTTCAAATCACAGTATGTTACAAATTTTGCATATTGAAAAAATGTAGAAGCTCGAGATTACAAATGCCAAAATACTTGCAGACTTCAGCAGAGGGAAGTATGTTTACAAGATCCTGTCTTCAGTTCTTTCTACTGTTTCCTAAATTTAAATCTTTGAGATGGAATTTTGTTTGTAGATTATCACTTTGAGGCAGTTTTCCTTGCCTTCCAGTGACAATGTTTTGGTTAAAGTGGATCAATCTATTTGTAGAATGTGGGGGTTTGGTATTGGAAAGCTATTGCTTTGAATATCTCCATTCTTACACTGTTCTGTTGAAGTTTTATGGCTCCCTGCCTTGGGTCAGGGACCTGAGTTTATCACAAATTAGTCCTGGTGTGAAGGATGTGTATTTTGTTGGAAATCTGCCCAGATTTAGCTG
The DNA here is from genome assembly GCA_013389965.1 of Todus mexicanus. Taxonomy (NCBI): domain Eukaryota; kingdom Metazoa; phylum Chordata; class Aves; order Coraciiformes; family Todidae; genus Todus; species Todus mexicanus. The sequence continues at coordinate 2,764 of WEIS01010840.1, forward strand.
GATCACAGGTCTCAGGTTAAATACATTCAGTAGATAATGCTTAGCATCAACACTTTGTACTGATCATCTGTAGCCCAGGGATGCAGAGTTTTCCCCCGCAAGCAATCGTCTTCTACAGTGAGGTGCGCAAAAATGGTGTGGCAAGAAATGTGATGAGGGGTGATCCTGGACAGGGAAGGGAAGGACTGATGGGAAAGCAGAGGAGAAAAAAGCAGAACTGAGGATAGAACCAAGGGCAGAATGAAAGATATGTTTGTAAGAGTGACAAGAGCAGAGAAGTTGAGATGGGAATGTAGAAACTTGTTAGAGACTGGGAGAAGACAAAAAGAGGAAGAAAGGAGTAAAGGAAAAACATGAATTGGAAATCGGAGCAATGGAGTGAAGGATCAGGTAGGATCAGCAGTTTTTATAGTATACAGTAGTGCTTCATAATAGTAAAGTTCATTGTTTTCCTTTTGATAATGGCAAATTATTCAGCAAAAAAGTAGCAAAGTTATTTCTCGCCCTTCCATGTGCTCAAATGAAGAGGATGATAAGCTGCTGCTGTGCTGAGTGTTACATAGAAAAATAAAAGGAGAGAGCAGAGAACCGAAAAAACAGAAGTCAGGCTGGGGAGCAAAAGTCAGAAAGAAAACTGAGAAGAGGTATCTGGAAACAGGAGATCATAGGAAAATGTTTAGGCTTGCAGGAGTTACTAATAATGCTTCAGAACGTAGCTTTAAGGGTCTCAATCTTGATGGTAGCTCATGCTGATGTCGTTCCATATGACAGAATTCATTCAACTTTTTGGTTGTTTTTTGTCGGTTTGGTGTTGTTGTTGTGGGTTTTTTCTTCTGAAAACCTTACAAACCTTTCATCTTTCCCAGATATTTGGAGGTTGAGGCTACAAAATCAGTGCCTCGTATCATCTACTGTATACATTTCTTTTCTGTATGGTAGCACAACGGGTTCTTCCTTTCACAAGAAGTTCTGTACCTTCCAGGGTTACTGTTGTAGTAATTATTGAGATGCTCATTGAAAAGATGTGTAAGATCTTAATATTGCTATGAGAAAAGTCAGTAATGGAGTCTTCCAGGAGCTGGTGTTGGGAACTAGTTTTATTCAGTGTTTTCTGAGGTGTTCAGGAATGGTGAAGGTCTACAGAGTGATGCAGGCAATGGATGAGATTAGTGTAGAACTGTCATTCAGCAAACCCCACAATATTAGACCTATGGGGTACTTATTGAAACTAGTAGAATCACTTCAAAATAGATAAAACTGTTGTGCACTATCGTGAACTTCTACCTTGTTTTGTTTGGGGTTTTGTTTGTTTGTTTTTGTTTTGCCACAAAAAGCATCAGCAAGCTCAAAAACAGATTACAAAAATGGATGGGCAGCATGTCCATAAATAGATACTAAAAGGAATAGACAGCGATACACTTTTTGATATTCCTGATCCAGTGATCGTGAATGCTGGGGGGGCATAAAGGGAAGGGACTGTAGAGTGCTCAGCCACACGGCATCTCCTGGTGCCACTATTGGGGATACAACAGGGGGCTAGATAGAATCATAGAATCATACAATTGTCAGGGTTGGAAGGGACCTCAAAGATCATCTAGTTCCAACCCCCCTGCCATGGGCAGGGACACCTCCCCCTAGATCAGGTTGCTCAGAGCCCCATCCAGCCTGGCCTTAAAAGGCTTCCAGGGATGGGGCTTCTACCACCTCCCTGGGCAACCTGTGCCAGTGTCTCACCACCCTCATGGTAAAGAACTTCTTCCTAACTTTCAATCCCACTTCTAGTTTTGCTCCATTCCCCCTAGTCCTACCACTGCCCAACATCCTGAAAAGTCCCCCACCGGCTTTCTTGTAGGCCCCCTTAAGATACTAGATCGTGGTCTGTCTGACTCCATAGGGTATAACTAAATTTAATAAAATTTCAAGTTCAGTTCTTTTAAAACACATTTTGGCTTATTTAAACTGGCAAAATCCCTTTACAAGAAATATTTTGAATGCCTCCAGTCATCTTAATATCTGATAGTGTTATCAGGTAACTGAGGAAAGTTGCTGTTCTTCCAGGTACTCAGTACGCGTCATGATTTTTCCAACAGCACACAAAAAATATCAAAATAGATAGAAGAGTTCTGTTTCAAGAAGTCTTCACTGTGGAAACCAGCAATATCCCATCTCTCTCCATGATCTGGATCTCAAACAAAGATTTCAAATGTAGATTTGCCATCAGTCCCCATGATGCATGCAAAATCATGGTATAAGCCATCGCATTTGTCACAAGCAGTTTCAGGATAGGTGACGAAAGGAAATACAGTCTTGATTAAGAAGAGTGGATCATTATCTTACTAATCCAGAGCAGGAATCTAAAAATGCTGGTCTAAATTAATTCTAGTAATTTGTATAACATTTCAATTCTCTCCATCATTCAGCCTTTTGCCAGAGAGAAAAGGAGGTTAGCTTCTGCTAGGCTAGTTAAAGACCCTTGGGAGAATGTCAGGTACTATATTTTAATGCCAGTGGTGCTGGATTTTATAAATCTAGCTAATTAGAAGGGTAAATTTCTTTAGCTGATCTCATATTAAATCTTTTGAGTATGGAATAAATCACAAGTGAGGTAAAACTTAACTAGTGACATCTAATGTATTAAAGACAGTGCATAATAAGACTAATTCTCTGGCTGGGTAGAATAACTTCATAACACTGTTTCCCAAAAACTTGTGTTGATATCAAGTCTCTCTAGACATTCAGCTGTCAATATGAAACTTTTAATGAAAGTAAAAGAGGGACAGTAAGAGCAACATGTATTTATCTGACAAATATCCGTATGTTTTCTCCTTAGGCAATTCAGCTGAGTCGAGATGGACAGTATCTGCTTACAGGTGGAGACAATGGAGTTGTGATGGTATGGCAGACGTGGGACCTCAAGCAGCTTTTCGCTTACCCAGGGTGTGATGCTGGAATCCGATCCATGGCCCTGTCATATGACCAAAGGTTAGAGCGAAGTCTGGTCTTCACAGTAATTTCAGAAAATAGCTACTTACAATTAAACTGCATTTTTGGTGTTCTTCCAATTTTGATTTTCTGTGGATCGCAGATTGTGGGGGTTATATTGAGAATTCTGCTCTTGCCTAAGTTCTTTCTAATGTGTCATGTTTAGGGCAGATAATTTTTTTTGAGGATTTCAGCTCTTAGGGGAATGAAGATAGATTCAAGAAATCTTACTTTGGCAGACTTTCAGAACAGGTTGAGTTATTGACCTGTACCACTGTAGCGTGGGTCACATGGAGGTGGATGGTTACGTATGTGCTTTTCATGTTTCTTCTTTCACTTATCATACAAATCACATTGCTAATTCCACACCTAGAATAGAAGAATTAGAATAGTTGCACAATAAGATTGCTTCCCCACATCCATATTTTGCTAAAGCAAATTTTAATTTTATCCACATAAAGCATGACCCTCCTTGAGGATTCTTTCTACTGACTACGATCAGTTAATATTTTTACTTCCTTTTTACATTACATTTTCCAGTGCAGCTGTCCTTCTGTGTTTTTATCACTGAAGTGGTGTTTGTTTCTAAGATGGATACTTGCTATTTCATTTGTACACTTTCAGTTTGCAGCTAGAAATTTTGTTTGCATTCATGTATTTGCTTAGTGGAGCTCCTATGTACTTGTCAAGCAGATTTGGCTTCTAAATCCCTTAGGGATGTCTACATTGTACAGTAAAGCACATTGCTGAGACTCTTAACCTTCTACTTACTGAATTCCATACCGAATGTTTTAACATTTTTACCTGGGCTACATTTCTAAAACTTATATAAAGTTAACTTAAAAACATCCAAGACAGCAAAATCTGTGGACTTGAATCAAACATTTCGTCTTCTTCTTGTTAAGCATAATTAGAGACCATAGGCATTTTGGAAAAAACAGCTTTCAATTGAAAAGCCCCTGCTGATAAAAATATTTCAAAAGCTGGAGTTACGGCTGTTGAATTTTAGACCTCTGAAATGTGTAACATTTTGCATTTAGAGAGTCTTTAAACTGTAAGTAATGGCATGCCAACATAATCTTTGCCTGTCAATAAACTGAAATTTAATATGGACATCTATAAATTTATCCATGTGCTCAAGTCCGGAATGTATCCACTTTGCGTTTTGAAGACAGAGAAACTCAGAAGAGATTTACTCAGAGTATTTTACTAGGCGATTACTCAGAGTAATTTATTTGATATGTGTGAATTTATGTGTTTGAGTGACTATGTAAACAGATGTTTTAACCTAATACAAAAACTATCAAAGTGATGCTCTGGAAATGAAATACTGAGATACTATCAAAACGCAATGTTTTGCTGATCTCATGTTTAGTCTTTGTTTTGAAGAAAAAAAGAACTCAGCTTTTTACTCTATTTATTTTTTTTATTCGGAGGCTTTTTTCTGAAATACCAGAATTTTATACATCCCCATACTTTTGATTTGCATAAAACTTTAATATAAAACAATAGAAAAGACAATATAGAAACTTGCAATTATGTGCTATGTCATGGCTTTTCCAACAAATCCGAATGATCTCCGGTAGTAGGCCAAGGGTAAGGAATTTAGGAAGAAAGAGTGCCTCAGTGGGAAAGCACACTGATTGCTTTCAGGAACTTCCAAAACAATTGAAGTCTTCAGAATACTTTCAAACCCAAGCACCAAACTGAAGTCCTGTGCCCACATCCAATTCCTTCATGTAGATCGTGTGCTGAAATGGGGGGAGATGAATCTGAAATGAACACATCTCCAAACATCCCTTCACGTTGCTGTTTGACCAAGGCTTCATCCCACTCCAACGTCCCCCCAAAACCAACCAAGCAAACCAAGAAATAATCCCTGGAAATCTAAAATGGCCTTGTAGGACAATGGCATTGGTAAACAATTCTATTGTAACTCTTAGTTATAGCTTCAGGCCAACCATATGAACTGTTGCACGGTGTTTTGTTCCTTTTGTGATCCATAAATCTGTCAGAGGTGGTGCAGATGGCAGTTTTATTCAAATCCAGCATGCTGAAGTCCATGGAAGCACAAGATGGGAGCCCCTAAAGCCTGACTTCTTGTATGTGGAGCACTTCCAGCTCCATCTGTCTTTGGTGGAAGTTGGTCATTGCTTCACGTTCTCACGCCTGTATTAATGGGACTCTTCAGTGTGTTTACTCATATATCTGCACATGTGGTGGTTGACTAATGCATGTGATCTTGTCCTTTCCTTAGGTGTATAATGACTGGCATGGCATCTGGGAGCATAGTGGTTTTCTACAATGACTTCAATCGCTGGCACCACGAGTATCAAACTAGATACTGATCTTCACAGAGACCAAGATTAGCACTGATGTGGGCAGCTGCTGTCAGAAGGAAACTGAACACAGCACGCTTCCCTTGGTGTCTCGCCACAGCATTGTTCCTTATAAATAGCTATATTACATCTGAATGTAACTTAAATTTGCTGGAAGAAGCAACCTATTTTTTAAAGTTAATTGCTATTTTTGTAGACCTTGCTTGACTTTTTTGGGGGAAGGGCAAAGAAGCAGAAAAATGGCTGCTGGGTTCTCTAGTTAAAAATCTATATTTTTAGTCATAATGAGAAGTCTATTTTGATCCCTGTATGTAAAAGAAACCTAAAGTAAAGGTGGTTAAAATTCACATTCTAGCTATACTATGAAGAAATGGATTTTCCATCTGAAGCTTTATCTATAACCTTAAGGAATATATGATTTTAACACAATGGAAATGAATTACAATGTTTGGGGAATTTTAATCCTTGCTATCTGTACCACGCTTCGTCTCATATTTTCCAAATGATTGTACTACATCAGCACTGAAGTTTCTGGGAATCAGTGGTAATATTTAAATTATGATTAATGTAATTTTAAACTTTGCATATTGTTTCCATCAATGTTACTATTCGAGCATGTTTCTAGGCCTAGACACTTAGTTCTTTTTAGTTGTACGTTTTGTGCAGTTTGAGAGAGAAATCGGGAATGGAGTTTGTGTTACATCAAGTGTGAATCCTTCTAGTTTATACCTGGCATCTCCTTCAAAGCACACCAAAATGTGGATTGTTCCTCAAAAGCAGAAAGGCTATTTTGAAGACTTTAAACTTGAATCAGAAACCCGCAGAGGCAGGTAGTTTTCAGTAGGTGCAAGTATCAAAGCACACTTCTGCTGGTTGACTGTGAAAGCACTAAAAAGGCAGGTGTTTGCTGGTGCACAGCCTCCGTACGGCAGCAGAAGCACTGGACTTGCAGGTGACTCTTTTTTTTTTCTTTCCCAGAACTAGCCCCTGCAATACTGTAGCACATGCCATATTCTTTTTCTGTGTATAGCAACAATATCTTTTATATTTTGCTGTCACCAAATACAGTCAGATCCTGCCCAATCATATTAAATTACCTCTTTCTTTTAGGAAATGAAAAATAATTTATACTAAGGAACAATAAGTTATTTTGGTGTTGCACAAATCTACTTTTCTACAAGATTGCTGTGCAGAACTCTGTGAAAATATTTGTGAAAAGAACTGTTATTGTTTTGTAAGTCTGTATTGCATAAAAATCTTCTTTGTATGTTGTGGTCTATGAGTTGAAATTTACATTCCATATCTGTATTGATACATACATTTCTCTAGCTGCCTACTAGAGCGGTTCCTGGTTTTTCTAAGCATTTAACTACTATCTCTTTCAGTAAAGATTTGGAATGAGAAAATTCAGTTTGAGTGAAGAAATTAAATAAAATTACATTTGTAATTGAGACCTTCAGTGGAGTACTGGGTTCTTGTGATTCAATATATATTTGCATTATGGGAAATACGGCTAATGCACTTAAAATACTTCTGGTGTTTATGCAATGGTGACTTTGTCACCGAAACTAAATTTTTCTGTGCGTTCTACATTTTTATACTGCTGTGGTTATGGCGGTGTCAATAGGGTTACTTTTCTATGTTTTGTGTAGCAGAAAGATGATCTGATGAAGGGAAGGCTGTAGTTGTCATGTCTGTGCTTAAGTGGACAGGATATTGAGCAGTAACATTTGTTATGCAAAACTTGTACTTCACAATTCCTTAAATTCAACAACATTCATAGCCTTACGTCAAAAGCTTTTGAGGGGAACTTGGTGTGCTCTTGAAGTGTGATTTGCATTTCTCTCGAGCCAGGGGTGGGTTTCCTAGGCTAGGTGGACGGAAAAAACACCCGAACAAACCAAGGTGTATTTTGCCAACTGGAAATCCTGCAAGTTTTCTCTTTATGGTCTCCTGCTGACTTAGGAAACACTTTATTATTGATAGAAGTAACAGTTTCTGATCTTGGAGCCAAAATATTTCATGGTCAGTTGATTTAGTAGATTCTTTGTTTTAGAAAGAGGCCCTATTGATCATCAGATGTTTTCTCAAACTGAAAGCATGACTCTATCTCCGTGTATCCTCCTGAGTTGCATCCAGCCAATGCATGCGAATGGGCAACTGTTCGATGGTGTCAAGTACTCCTTGGGGAAGCAGCAGCAGCGGTGCAGGGAGGTGTTTTGTACATCACAAGTGCTGCAGCCCTTCTATGGAAGAGGACATCTTCACCTTCTTTGTAAGCAAGCCTGTGAAGATGATTCCCCCATTCTGGATCGCTTTGCTGGTGGCTTTGGTGAGTAGAACATACACCTCTTTCCACAGGTAAACAACTGTCCCTCGGGCACCACCCTGGGGGGCCAGCCTTGCGCTTGGCTTCTCAGCTCTGGCTGAACTAGTTCATGTTGTCCTGTTTGTGATGAGGTGGCAAAAAAGAGTTAAATTTCCAACTATTCAAGTAATTGTTAGTCTATTCAGGGCAGCACCTGTGTCATATTTAATCAACAGGTGCCAGGCATTAACCTGCAGCTGGGTCTGAACTAGTTGTTACTTGCAGAATATTCCCGAGAAGAGGGAGCCGAGTTCTCTGTTTCTCCAAAATTCAGAGGGAGCATTCGTGAACTGCATTTTTTATGTGACCATCCGGGCTTTCTTCTGTTCTGGTAAGTTCAAATGGACATGGCGTTAGCTGTAGTTTATGGCAGGTGCTCTAGAAAACAGTGTTTGCTGCTGCTGAGAGCAAGGCTGGCCAGCAGCCGTGCTGAAGGTTGGTTTATGGGAAAATACTTCGGGCAAGTAGCATGAAATCCTTTCTGTTTTCTGAAAACTGCTGATATAAATGCTGTAGGATCTGTCAAGAGATGATGGTTTGATCAGAGTAGTGTTTTCTCTGAAGGAAATTTGTGTTGTGGTGTTACTGCAAACAAAGGTAAATGAATGCCATAAAACTTTTGAGAGTATTTCTTCAGTTCTTGACTGTGTTGTGCTGTGTGTTATCAATAAGTCTCTCTACACCTGGAGAGCGTGCCTCGTGCAAAGTGTATGTATTTATTACTGTTTCTGGTCCTGACATCCTATCTATCTCCAGCACTTTGTTTCTGCTAAAGATTCCTGCTCTGCTAGTTTAGCACTTAGCAGAGTAAATGTCTGAAAGAGCTAATCTGGTGCCAAGATAATACCGAGAGTTATTTATGGATGTTGTGCTGGTGGAGGTTGTTATTTACTAAGAAGGGGAGAGTTGAAAGTCATAGAATCATTTAGGTTACAGAAGACCCTTAAGGTCATCAAGTCCAACTGTGAACCTAACACTGCCAAATACACCATTAAACTATGTCCCCAAGTTCCACATCTACATGTCTTAAATACCACCAGGGATAGTGACTCTGCCACTTTCCTGGACAGTCTGTTCCAGTGCTTTACAACACTTTCTGTGAAAAACCTAAACCTCCTCTGGCACAACTTGAGGCCATTTCTTCTTGTCCAATCACCTATTACTTGGGAGAAGAGACTGACATCTCACTACATCCTCCTTTCAGGTAGTTGTAGAGAGTGATGAGATTTCCCTGAGCCTCCTTTTCTCCAGGCTCAACAACCTCATTTCCCTCAGCTGGTCCTCATAAGACTTGTTCTCTGATGCTTCTCCAGCTTTGTTGCTCTTCTTTGGACATGCTCCAGCCCCTTAATGTACTTCTTGTAGTGAGGAGGACCGAAACTGAATGCAGTATTAGAGCTCCAGCCTCACCAGTGCCAAGTGCAGGGGCACGATCACTTCCCTAGTCCTGCTGGCCACACTAGTGTTGATGAAAGCCAGGATGCCGTTGGCCTTCTTGGCCACACTGCTGGCTCATGTTCAGGCGGCTGTCAGTCAACACCTCCAGGTCCTTTTTTGCTCAGCAATTTTCCAGCTAGTCCCCTCCAGTTCTGTAGGGTTACATGGGGTTGTTGTGACCCAAGGGCAGGACCTGGCACTTGGCCTTGTTGAAACTCATACAATTTGCCTCCGTCCATAGATAAAGTCTGTCTAAGTCCCTCTGGAGAGCCTCCCTACCCTCAAGCAGATCAACACTCCCACCCAGCTTGGTGTCATCTGCAAACTTGCTGAGGGTGCCCTTTATCCACTCATCCAGATCATTGATAAAGATACTAAACAGAACAGACCCCACTACTGAGCCCTGGGGAACACCACTTTGTGACCAAAATTGTGAATTTAACTCCATATACTTTTTGGGCTTGGGCATCCAGCCAGGTTTTTGCTCAGAGAAACATATGCCCATCCAAGCCGTGAACAGCCAGTTTCTCCAGGAGAATGACGTAGGAAACAGTGCTGAAGGCTTTACTCATATCCAGATAAACAACATCAACAGCCTTTCACGTATCCACTACGGCAATCATCTTGTTATAGGAGATCAGGTTAGTCATCAGGACTTACTTTTCATAAACCCCTGCTGACTGGGCCTGATCACCTGGTTGTCCTGTATGTGCTGTATGATGGTGCTCAGGATGATCTGCTCCGTAACCTTCCCTGGCACTGAGGTCAGACTCACAGGCCCGTAGTTCCCCAGATCCTCCCTTTGGCCCTTCTTGTAGATGTTAATACTAGTTTGGTACAGTGATAGCTGGGGTTTTTTTTACAACTGCTGTGGAAGTTGGCATGATTTTTGGTTTTCATTGTAATTCTAAAAATATGCAACTTGAATTTCTGTTTAGAAACATTACAGAGACTCTTTTCTGCTGTGATATTTTTAATGTGTGAGATCAAGTTGGGGATTTTTGAGGAACAACAGTTTCTTCAGTTATTCCACGTACCTGAACAGCAGCAGCAAAAACCCAACCCATGTTTTTCACACAGAGCTGGTGTCCTGGAGCAGAAAGTTGTTTTCATTTCTTTTAGTGGCAAAAGGAAATGAAAAACTGGGCCTTCTGTGGGAAATTAATTTTATTGCATCTTTAGTCAGGACATAACTGCTGCTAGATACCTTGAACAAGAATGGCCTAGATATGATGACTACCTAGATTCAGCTTTTCCATTTTACGTACTAAGTGTCGTATTCAGAGACTTAAGTGTACTTGTGTTATGACATCTCTGTTTTGCTTTCTCTCAAGTGAGATGAGTCACTTGCTTGGGTTTTCCATGAGATACATCATCACGTGAAAACCAAAACAGTTTACTTTTATGCAGAACCAGCCTAAGATCTTCAGTAAACAAATGCTGTTAATGATGCATGTCCGTGTTTATGCGTCATAATTTAAAGCTGCTCTTTAAAAGCTCTGGATCAAAACCTGTAGGAAATGATTTCTGATGTTATTTAGATTTACTGAAATTAAACTGCATTTAACCTAAAGCCCTAAAATTCAAACCCTGCCAGTCTCATGAGGAAAAAAATTGATTAAAACATATGAAACAAAGTTTAAAAAGAAAGAATTCTAACTTGTATCTGTAAATAGTTTGAGACTTCTTATGATGAAGAAGCGTATTATTATTAAAAGTATGTAAAATAGTTCACAACTTTTTATAAATATTGGGAAATACAACTTCTTTCTTGTAAATAGAGATAATATCAGAAAGCATAGTCTTGAAATCACAGATTCATATATTCATTAAAATCTGAAAAGACATAAAACTTCATACTTGGGACTGTATCATAGACTTAACTAATTAAAGACAGATGATGCTTTGGAAATTGTGGTGTATTGCATGGGAGTAGACAAAAAGAGGTTTTCAAAATGTACTTGCTATTTGCTAAGTGAACGAAGTTTGAGGTACAGGCATTTACTATTTTCATTGAGTTTTAATGTTTTTTCTTCCCACCGTTGCTTTGTTCACTGTGTATTGTGAGCTGTGATCTGCAAAATGCTGTAGCACAGCTGAGTCCAATTGTGTGTTTAGAATTTGGTTTTACTCAGCAGTAGCTACATCCAATAAGAGCCAGATGACACTGCAGATCGCTCTTGCATTTTGCTTTTTGTCTTGTTTATTGTGTGTGCTGGGGATCCTTTTTAAAGCAAACCCTGGTAGCTGCAAAACCAAAACCTGACCATTCTTAACAACAGAGCTTGTGCCTTTTTAAGCTACCAGTTTAAACTTTAAGGGTTTAAACAAACACCCTGAACTTCAGTATTTCATATTAATTGATGAAGTTTATACTGGGCTTTCTGTTTCCAAATATGACAAAAGCCCACGAAATTCAGATGATGTTTGAACAAAATCAGTAACAGAAGTAGCAGCTGAGGGAAAACTTTTAGGTGGATGGTTGTGTGGCAGCTTGCTTCTTCAGTCCTCACCCTAGGAATTTTTTCACACTAATTTGGTTTAAAAACAAACCAGAAATCCCTCTAGAAAGGATTCCCCTAACAGAAAAGCTGATTGCAGTAGGAGTGTTTGATTAGGTTACTAATTTTGTGCATTTCTGTTGCTTCCCAGTTGCTAATTGAATGTAACTTGAAAGAAATAATAAATGTGAAATACCATTTCCCATTTTAAAACTTGAAACCAAAGATAGTTGATATATCTGTATATTTATGAATAAATAGAATAAGTGTACCGATCTGTAATAAGCAGACTAATGACTACTGGGAGGGGAAGAGATATAAGAACCAGACTTAAATGAGACTTCTAAAATAAGTGTTCTGCTTGCTGCATAGATTTATTAGTTTAGCCTGAGATTAGCAAAATAATTTCTGTGAATAGGAATTTGAACCCCTTTTTTTTGTGAGCATACAGGCAGTGCTAGAATGTTACTGCTTCCTAGCCGACATTTTTTTTACTTCAAGTAGATCAGGAAAATTAGAGTCTCCTCATAAAGGCCAGAGCTGTGATCCTAGTTAGAAATCATACACAGGATCTTGCTTCTGATGTCCTCAATGTACACCAGGGCCCTCCAGGAGGTAACATGAAGCATCTGGCACCCACTGAAGGATGCCTGATCACTGGTATTGTGTATTTTGGCAACCTCTTTCATATACAGTCTGTGGGATCTCTAAGCGCAGAGCAAGAAATATATGGCATTGGATGCTACTTGCATTAGTTACCATTGTTGCTACAGTATTCTAACCACATACCTAAATCATAGGACCTCTATTTTTTGAGAGAGGTTAATGATGTCTTGGAAGACCTTCCTTGAATTGAAAGACTGAACTTCTGAAAAGCTTCACCCTTTTTGTTTGTAAGTCTAGTCCACTATACTATAGTAGAAAAGTCTGTGTTGTTTTGGTTTATTTTAAAAAAAAAAAAGCATGAGGAAAGGGAAAATTAGGAGTAAGAAGGAGGTTGAAAATACTTTAAATATATAAACTAATACGTAAGATAAAGACTAAAACACAATTATTTAATTTAGAAAAAAAAATAGTAATGTTAGCCATTACTTCCTCCTAGTTTCTCTTCCTCAGGTGTTCAGTTTAGATGGGGGAACTATGACTGCATCTAAAAAGGAAATCTTTGCTTACTACAGTAAGGTTTATGGAGCTATC
>WEIS01010844.1:9894-28739 GCA_013389965.1 Todus mexicanus
CGAATAAAGCCCTCGAATGCAAAACATCTGGATGCTAAACAGATGCGTTCGTTGGGCTCGGTGTCCCGGGTTTTATTTGTTCGCCCACACGTAAGGCTTGGATTAAATTGTCGTTATTGTTATTGATGGTTATTATCGTTTATATCGGAATGTAAAAAGCGATCGAGGAGGTGGGGTGGGAGATGGAGGGTAAGCGTATCTGTGCTATGAAACACATTCAGGTTTGCACCTATTTTTTCTTCCTGCGGGAGAGAGCGGGGAGAGCTACAAACTCAAACCACGCTTAAAAAGTGCGGTGGAGACGCGGGTCTTGGGGAAACCTGTTCCCAAACCCGACCTGACACTTGCCAAATTTGCGGAGCTGGCGAAGGAGGACGGATCGCGTTTGGGTCCGGATTTTTTCCTCCCCCGTCCCGGGAGCCGCGGCCCCTTCTTGCCGCGGGCTGCTCCGAGCCCGCGCAGGCTCCGCGCTGCCGCCCGCGGAGAGAGGCAGGGCAGCACCAGGGCGCTTGGCGGAGTTTTCTTGCCGATGATGTAATTTTCCTTTCGTTAGTTGTATTTCATTAAATCTCCCCTCTCGGTGGGCAGCGCAGGAAATGCTGAGTGGAATCTCGCTGTTGTGTAAACAAACCGTGGATATTTTATATGATTTAAATGTGCGGATAATTAGTTTTATTACATTCATTACCCCCTTTATGTGCTCTGTAACAAGTCGGCAATTAAAGTAACAAACTCATAAAGTCTTTATAGGGGCATTTAAGCTTGCACAGTGTTTGCCAAGCTAAGTAGCTTAATTCAAAGCTAGTGGTTGAGCATGGGGAATCTACACGCTCCTGTGCTTCGAACTGCTTTGTTATGTATTAAAAACGGTCCGAAGCGTTGCTTCATTACATCAATGACCGGGATTTTATTTTTTGGGGACCTGTCACCGTGAGTTACTGGTGGCTAATAAAACAAAGCAGAAGATTCTTGAGCCGCTGAGGAGCCGAGTGATAGTTTTATGGCGAGGTCTGATAGTTTTATTGCGGTTGCATGTTGTACAATGTGTATTTGATAAAGAACGGCCTTTGGTGGCCCGTGGACACTTTTTGTGCACCGGCGAAATGAAAATAAATGTGAACACGGTCTTAGTGTGAGGGTGGAAACAAATTGCGAGCTCTAAATGGTTCTCCCTTTATGACCACCAGACAAGAGGAGAAAAGCGCTGCAAACATCTGTCTTCCGTCCCCCAAATCTAAAGGGCACCAAAGAATGATGTGAATCTAAGTGTTACTACAGCGGGGATTTGTCTTTATTTACCCGCGCTCTCATGAATATGAATACGCGTTTGGGGCAGGGAGGTGCCTCGCCCCCTCTCAAACAACACGGGGCATTTAAAAAAAAATAAAATTCCGAGTGCGTTTCGTGCGGGGGGCACCTTTTGTGGCGCGTTTTTCTCTCCCTGCAGCCGCACCGCGCCGCCTCCCGTGCCCGCACAGCTGGACGCGGAGCTGCCGTCGGGGCTGCGGGGCCGCTCCTCTGGCCGTGCCCACCCTGGCACCTGCCCCCGGGGCTCCCCCGCCTCCCGGCCCGGCTGCTCCGCACTGTCCGGGGGTTAGGCTTGCCCACCCCTCCCCCCGGAGGGGATCCGCCCGCTCCCCGGCTCCCCCTTCCCCGCCGCTTTGGGCTCCAGTTGTTCTTTCTCCACGCGAGCGGCTCTGCCGAAAAAAGTTGTAGCAAATGGGTAATTTGATTATTACCACTATAGGCCAACTGCCTCAGCGGCCTCCCCCACGCGTCTGGCTGGGGGCAGAGAAACCATCTCCAAGGAATAATCAAATCAAGGCGAAGTGTGGAAAAACCCCTTCTGATTTCCAGGCGACACAAATAGAATTAGAGCCTCTCGGTTGCTTCGCGCCCCCCCCCCCCCCCCCTTCTTTTTTTTTTTTTTTTTTTTTTTTTTTTTTTTTTTTTTCTTTTTTTTTTTTTTTTTTGGCTCCCCTCGCAGAAGAGCCTTTTGTCTCGGTGGCAAACGCGGATCCCGCCAGGCAGCGCTGGGTGCGGAGGATGCGCGGGGTGCGGCGGGGCGCGGTGCTGGCCTGCCGGCAGGTGTCGAAGAAAAAAACAACCCCACCCACTCCGGGCTTGTAAAAACCAGTTTTATTTCCTCTCCTTCGGCACCGAGAGGGGCCCGGTCGGCTCCCCCCGGGCTGCCAGAGGAATGCTCGGAGGCCGCGCAACACAAGAGGGAACAGCGCGCCTTTGTGCGCCCATGGGAAAGCGCCGCCCGGGCCCCTCCGGCCCCACGCCGGTTACTCGCGGTCTCACCCGCACGAATAAAATGTTAAACACCGGCGAGGTTTCTTTGGCACGGCTTTATTCAGAAGGGGCCGCCAGAGCACCTCACGGGGTGCGCAGCGCTGCGCTGCCCGCGGAGCAACTGCGCGCTGGGAAGCGGGGCCGGAGGGGCCGGTGACACGTGTTGGCTCTTCCCCTGCAAAAGTGTCCGGGGACACGGCCCTGCTCCCGCTGCATCTCGGAGGGGAATAAAAATCCCGTTGTTGTAGCTGTTTATGCTGCGCAGGTTGCGCTCCGCGGCCTTCCTCCCTCTCTGCTCGTCTCCGCGCTAGTTCGGGCTGCCAGGCGGCCGGGTACTCTCTTTACTAATCCTCTGTGGCGTTATCAGTTGGGACGGGGGAACAGCTGGTGATGATAACAATAATAATAGTAATAATAATAGTAATAATAATAGTAATAATAATAGTAATAATAGTAGTAATAATAATAGTAATAGTAGTAATAATAGTAATAATAATAATAGGAGGAGGAGCAATACTAGCAGGAGTAGGAGTAGAAGAAGTAATAATGATAGTGATGATGATAATAATAATTGTAATAATAATATCTCTGTTTTTCTCTGTGCCTTTTTCCCCGGCCGTGGTGTTCGGGCGGTCGCCAGCAGAGGGATCTGCGCTTTGCTTTTTTTTCCCCCCCGGTCGCTGCTGCCTCGGCTGCGGCAACATCTGCTGGGCTGGAGGAGCCGGGTCGCTTGAGCAGACGCACAGATGTAAAAGTGACATCTGCTTGTGACAAAGGAGCGGGAATTAGATTAGGCGGGGAGGCCTTTCTGCGATTAAAAAAAAAAAAAAAAAAGCTAGCTCTAGACTGTGTAAGCAGGGGAAGAGGATGTGAAAGGCAGAAACGCTCGTTGGGCAGCTGCTAGAAGAGCCAGGGCAGCCCAAGGGTCCTGGGAGCTGAAATAGCCCTAAGAGAAGGCTTTGCTTTTTCCTCCAGAAGCAGAGATGTGGCCGGGTCAGAGCTTTCTGTCATTCCGAGCAATGAACAGCAGGCAGCAGGGCGCCGCTGCGACTCGGACATGGGCAGAGATGCTTTCCTGCAGCTCCAAAGCACGCTCCTGGCACCAGCTAGCCAAAGAGGCCCAGATCTGGACACTTCTTTTCTTTGTTCCCTGATGGAATAAGTACAGGGAGGTTCATAAACCTGAAAGTTAGAAGGCCTGGCTGTTGCTCGCCTTATGAACTATCCTATTTTGGTCTCATTAATGAGAGATTTAAAAAAAAAATAAATTCCAAACCCAAAATACCAGAGGTTTAAGTTTGGATATGTTTGATAAAGCCGAAACACTTACCAAAGCTGTGTTTGTCCGTTCAGCTGCACCCAGGCTACGCTGCTCAGCAAGAAAAAGATTACCTCATACATTTCAAATAATATAGTCTTTACCTTCTGTTTTGTAAGCAGTGCTTTTTCCAGTTACAGAAGTACTGATATTGAATGTCTTTGAACATCGTGCCTTTTTAAAAAAACACTAGCACTTCTACATCTAGGGGTGCAGCACACAGGAGTAATAGTAGGACTGAATTATATTTGAAATTGTAGAAAAATATTCTATATTACAAAAAAAGCAAGTTACAGAGTGTAGGGTGCTGTGGACGGGGGCAGATTTAGTAATGCCTCTTATCGGGCCTTGCTTCTAAGCTTGATGAAGTTGGTCAAAACCTACTGAACCTTTTAAAGACTATGATTTCAGCAGAGTGTAGATTAGGCCCTTAGTGTAGAATAGCCTGCGGGACTGCAGCTTGCCTGTGCAAGCTGATCCTTAACCTAGTTATAAAGGTATGGAGTGTGACGCCGTCGTCGGTAATGGGGCTGGGAAAAGAGAAGATTGGATCGCAGAAATTGAGAGGCCCCTCATAAAATTCACAGAGTGGGACTGGAGGAGAGAGAGTGAAGTGAAAATAGCTTAAAAGAGAATTAAGGAAATCCTGTTGATAGAAAGAAAAAAAAAAGGAAAAGCATTTTATATGCTTACTGTTGCAAAAAAGGGCCAGCCCATCTACCTCCTTGCAAGTAAAGAAACACAGCAAAACATATTGGTGACTCACACACAAAGATCTATGTCATAGACAATTACAGATACATATTTGTGTTGTTTAATAAAAAGCTTGTTCATGAGTTAAAAAAAAAAAAAAGGGGTTGGTATTCGCTGCTGTTTCGTATTTGCACTACAAACTCCAGCTCTCTGATGGCTTTGAAACTGCTGGTAAGCAGGGCAGATTTGCCAAGGGTAGGGTCCTTCTGTTTGTGCCTTGTTTCTTCTGTTCTTTCTCTAAGCAATCATCACTAGCAGCTACCAGACCTATGGCCTGACCCAATTATGGCAATTTTATGTTTCTATGCCTATTTGTGTCGATGAATCCAATGAGGTTGAATAAGACAGTAAGAAAGATGGAAAGGTATGTTCTTCCCACAGTGAAGGATAACGATGTCTAAGTCAAGAGGTCACAGGAAAGTTAAAAAGCCCTCTTTTCTCAGAATGAGTAGCCAGTGACAGGGAGGCAGGGTCTGACAGTCCTGAATTCCTGTCTGTAAGGATTCACTGTGCCTCCAGGCAAGGTGCTTCCAGCTCGCAAACAAGGGAATGGGCTAGCAGAAGGAAATAGTGTCAGGCTGTTTAAGCAAAGGTCTCCATGTTGGCTCTGCTGAGGTATATAGCGGCTCCCAAATAAAACTGTAACGTGACCTGTTGGGCTGTCAGGAGCAACAGGTCAGAGAAATGCTGCATGCCTTAGAGACTAATAGCAATTAATCAGTCTTAAATGATGAGCAAGAAACAAGAAACAGCTAGTCAAATGAACTGTGACATTTTCCTTAGTAAGTCAAATACAGAGAGTTTGTTCATGTTAAAAGTTAGAGCTCCGATGCCACTAACAGCCCCTGGGTACACATCAGCTGTTGTTACTGGGGCCACAGCTAGATCACTGCTCTTGGCTGTGGTGTCATCACTGCAAATGCAGCCCTGGTTACATTGCTCTGTGGCATCTCTGCTTGTTTAGATTGTATCAGTTATATTATTTCTATAAGGTAACTTATCTAAGCTTGGCTGCATTTACTCTGCTTTTTTTTTTTTTTTTCAAGTAGCACTTCAGTTTGCAAATGATTCCTGACTGATGGTTCCAGGCCTATGTGCAAAAGTGACATAAGACTGGCAGCTGGTCATTTTTAGCCTCCCAGTAAAAATTATTCAAACCAGTCAATCAATCAATCAATCATCAAATTACTACTGCTCAGTCCCAAGTGCTAACCTGGAAAGTAGACCTATGCCTTCCTGCTAATCAACTGTCTTTTCATTTTATTGCAGTCAAAATGAGTTCATAGGCTCCTCCATTGAAACTCAAGTAATAAAAGGTTCATCTTGTGCTAAGGGAGTGGGAGAAGGGTGTTGGTGGCCAAAGCTAGACCCTCTATCAGGATTTCAGAAAAGGGAGTGAAAATACTTCATAAGTAAGTGTTGGCTGCAGAGCGAAGGCAATACAGTAGTTTCCATTCATTGGAGACAACAGGAGGCAGAGCTCGATTTGTATGAAATGCAGACGTAGGATGTAAACTACATATTTTTTATGCTGACCACATATCTTCCTTAAGCTGATTATGCTTGATGTGAAGGGGCCTTAAATCAAGGGTAAATTATCTGTTTACATTCATAGAGAATATGAATGGGTAATAGCTTCAGATGAGAACAAGGCTGCAGTTTTTACTAAAACCTTTTATGTAATCCTTGCTTGAATCTCTCTTGGAAAATGTGGGTTTATATGTGTACTCTGGGACCTTGCGCTGTGCCATTAACTAAAATAATTGCCTATATCCAGACAGGCGCTGAAAGGATTGGCACTGGGTCAGTTCTTAAAAGTTTATTTGCAATCTATAAGAAGATTTTTTTCTAATGCATTTATAAGCATTGTTCTAGTTAATACTCATGTAAATAGGACATTAATTGAGTTTTCAGATTCTGTAATTGTATACTGAAATATGCTGATATCTTCAAAAGTAAAGAAAGTGATGTGTGAAAGCAAGTAGATGGTAGAGTATACAGTAATACACATTGTGTTTATACACAGTCTATCCAGAGAACCAAACAGGAGATGATAGGGCTCCAACAAACTCACAGTGTAATTCAAATTACTTTGGATCAGCCATTAGAATTTGTCCCCTGCTGAGTAGGCTCTGGAGTCGCAATGAAGTTTTTACCTAGTAATTGTGCTGTGGCTGTGCGTGTGTTGGGGGAGATGCTGTTCCTGTGTAATCTAAACTCATCGCATTTACTCTTGCTTTTATTACTTCCAGTATTGCAGGTTTGATGTAGAAGGCTACTAGGACTGGAAGGAAGTTTTGAAGCCAAATGAACCTGAAGTTCTCAGGGTTTTATTTTCCTGCAACATGGACTCCATTGGCAAGTGCACAGGACAATCAAGCCTGGAATGGAAGGTGAATGTTGTGACTGTGTTGACCTGTCCCACACAGAGACTGGATTCCTCCATCCTTACTTCAGCTTCACATGGGAAAGAAGGGTCACAGCTCTGTCATACATAATGAAAGGCAGAAGAGCCTCAGGCATTAACTCTGTGATCCAGAAGCAGTGAGGGCTCTTTCATGGATTTTGTGGTTGTGAACCATTTTCAGGTCTTGGCAAGTAATGAGAAAGAAGCACATCTCGTCTGAGGCAAGTGACAATCTCTGACTGTTCCTTGGGTCCTTTGGCTTCTGTGACGAAACTGGAATGGCTCATGTTGTGATGGATCTGTGATAAATCCACTTTCAGCTAGTTTTTGCTAAGGCCCCGTGAATAGTCAGGTGAAGTAAAAGCAATTGCACTCTACATGCTAATTTCAGTGACACCGAAGTGACTGAGAATCATCAGCACATAATACTCTTCCCAGACATATTGCATTCTCCCTTTCAGTCTTTCCGTGATAGTAAGATCCAAGTCCACTCCAAGTAAATCAATGGAGATGTTGCTGTTGTCTTTAGCAGAAACTGCTGTCTCTGGGTACACGTGTGTGCACAGGTGGGGAAAGGGTTGTCCTTCTAGGTATCTGCAGCAAAAGTGGGTAATTATCCCTGAACCCTAGGTAGATTTCAAGTTGATAACCACCAGGAAAAATCAACATAACGATGTCAGCAGAAGCTCTTGGATAATGTTGAAAACAGGGATTAAGTAGGAAGAAGTACATCAGCAGTGTTGAGAAGGTTAAATGCTGTTTGCTTATAATCCTCTATGCCTATGTAGTGGGAGATAAGAAATGGGCATGTGTGACCCATATGATTTTGGTATCTGTGTGCAAAAGTCACCAAAGCAAGAACTGTTTCATAATAAACTAGATAATTTACATAATTCAGAGAGGCTCAGTAGAAGGTTTTTATTCCATCAGTCTGTATGTTAGGCCCTGAAATGTCACACTGAGCATGTGAATTAGATTTGTAGGGACTCTTGCTCCTAAGTGGTATAAGCACTTTTGCTATTCGTGCTTTGTGCTTGGGATATTGAGTATGGCTCCAGACAACAACAGTATCAGAAAGACACCACTATATCAAAAAGATAAAGGAGAGATTTAAGAAAGCTCTAAGAATAAAAATCTAAGTCTACTAGTAATATCTTAATTCAAGTTTTGGGACATGGTGATTTACTTTTTTGCCATCTGCTTCTCAGACAGAACAGCTGAATCCAGTTTTACTAGTGAAAGTAGTTGGATATTGGTATGCATGTATTTCACTCAGAAAATCCCACACGTCAACAGATCACAGAAAAGTCATATTAGTATTGATGTGAAATCAAATGGTCATGCTTGGATCAATACCTTATAATAGTATTATGATGTTTGGGGAATATGAAATGCAAATTAGCAGTGATTGAAATAGCATTCTCATCTTATATTTTAAATAATGTTTATTCTGCATTTTGCACATCGTTACGTCATACGCACACACACCCCAATGTACCTACAGAGACATATAATGTATATTTAATAGTATATCATGACCGATGAATTGTGCCATTGGGCAGCTGTGGTTTGCCTGTGAAAATTGTAGAGAAAATGATGAGGCCAAGAGGAATTTGCTTGAAGAAAGCCTTGTTAACTACTGAATGAAGGCCTTTGTATTTGACCCAATGAGAAATTTTGGCAAGATAAAGCAATTACAGTCCTGGGATGAGCAAAATTTTTTGTTCCCCCTCATTTATTGCAGCCTTTATATTACATTGAGATACAAAACGTATCCCTCAGGATTACTTCTCTATTTATACCAACCCCAAAAAAGATTTCATCATAATGACAAAGTAATCTTTTAAACTTCTAATTATTTTGATGCTTTTCTTCTTATTTGTTATTCTAACTTAAGATTGCTGTTGAATACAGAATTGCGGGGCAATGTGTTATAAAGTATTTTGACTTAGAGTTGTCCTTCGGTGTGAATGATTACAGAATATTTTGCCATCAAGAGAACTGCTTCATACTTGAATGCATTTCATATTATTCAGTCTGCTGAACTTTTGCACTAGGAATGTTTATACTGATCACAAAATTATCTTGCACTGTTTCTACACAGTGAGACCAGTGACAAATAGGAAGAAGTATCTCCCACTATGACATATCATTTTCAGTGCTCTGGCAGGGTGACAGAAGGAAGTACAAGAAGATTCCCAGGTGACATTTGGAGCCAAGGTGCTCAATAGTAAGAATATACCCCCTTTAGCTGTTGGTGAAATGGGAAAAGAGATGGCAGAAGTCATTCTGGAGAAAAGGTTAAGACAGAAGCAATGTAGAGGGGAGAGAGCTGTGTGCTCAAACATGTCCCGGAAGACACGTATGTAGAGAGAAAGAAACAAGGAGGCAGCAGAGGATGGGACAAAGAACGAGTTGCTAAAGGGATCAAAACCAGTGAAAGTCATTGTGATACCTGATGAGGCCGCCCTGCATTCAAAATTGGTCTGTGGAGGAAGCATTTGTGGAAAAACGAGTTATGTCAACCTGTGTTGTGCTAAAGTTCATGATGACAATGTCCATACTTCTCATGGCATGATGTCTAAACCGATTTCTCCTTTCCAGTATAGAAATAGCTAAAATACAATAAATGCATTTTAGGTATACATGTGATGATTGGTCTGAATTGCATTTTTAAGGCATATTCCTGAGTTGACAGAGCATCATCTGCATCCTCTAGAGACCTCCAGCATCTCTCTGGATTCTCCCTTACAGTTGCAATGTCTCCTTCCTCTGTTCTTTGGGGGCTATCAAGGACGAATCAGAGCCTCACACAAGAAGTTATTTAGTCCAAACCCACCTTTCTGAGGCACTGTTGGGGAAAAGTGCTGACATTCTCTGCCGTTCTCCTGACTATTGCAGTGTGTTGTGCCTGGTCTTTGTATAGACCACAAACTGTCTTTTTCTTTCTTTCTGTACTTCTGCTTAGCTGTGTGCTAGCGGGCCCAATTGAGAAATGTGTTTTAAAGTGTATATAGTTACATGTAAAAGGTTCTGTTATGTTTTCTATAAAAGTTGTTCCAGAAGAATAAATTGCACTGCATTGTGTTTACATCTTATCAGCTGCTTCTGACTTGATGTTATAATAATAGAATTTTTATAATGCAAATAACTACACATAAGGGCCACAGAAAATCAATACCTAGATATTTTAACATCCTGTTTAAAATGAACCAAAATACATAAGAAAGGTTGTGTACCTTTGCCCAGGACATACTTTGTAAGGCAGGATTAAAATTGCTTGTTTTCTTTGCATGCAACACAACTGACTTGGTTAGCTGTTTGAGTTAACCACATGAAACATTTTGTTGTCCAAAATGGAGACCTTCTTTTCTAGCCTTAAAATAAACCCCATTTCAAGCTATTTTTTCTAGTAACTAGGCAGAAATCTGCACTGAAAATGTGTATTACCAGTTTCAAACAAATGTAGATTTGAATATGTCTGATAAATAGACAAGCACCAACAAGCTCTGAACAAATCTTAGGGTTTAACAAATCTGTGGGGTTTTTTAATAGAGAAGCAGAGATTTTCAGAAAGCTACTAAGTCAGATGCTGCATAAATGTACTCTTAGGTAGGAAAGCACACAAAAAGAATTGTATTAATTTCATTTGTGTTTCTTCAAGAATGACGCAACCTATTTAAGTATCCATTTATATTTATTGCCTTTCATGTAATTATATCTTGTGACTTTGTATATCCTCAGATTTAAAGGCATGTGAGATAAAACCTTCTGAAATCTCAGTACTGGAGGTTACGCCCTCTCACACACATGCTGCCCTGCTCCAGTTAGAAGGTAGGATTAGTCCTGAGAGAGACCAAGAGAGAGCCATAATACACTCATGTCTATGGCCAAAGTGGAATCACGTTTATCTGGCTATTTCTGATCTAAACTGTGGATTCTGTGTCCCCAAGGGACATCACACTTTGTCCCAAGTTTTGCAGACCTTACATAGAGACTTCTATAGGAATTGCACGGATGTGATCTCTACAAAGGGGTTCTTTTCTGTGGTAACATGATTTTCCTCTCTATTACATTGCTGTAAACCAAACAAATGTAATGAATCCTCAAGGGTGATAATGCAGACAAGATTTCAGCATTGCTGACAACTGCTGGAAAGCTGTGACTCAATACTACTTTGCCCATGAGCTATGAAATGGCTATTTCCATAATATCATTGAACTAACTGTTCCTCCTATAGGTTTCTACAATGACAATGAATCCCTATAACCCAGGGATAGCCAGTAATGAAGAATAAATAGCTTTTTGATAGAGGGACAGGCTGGGGTTACTAACTGCAGCTTCAATGGTTGGAACTGGGCATCATTGATAATACTGCCTAAATTTAATTACTTCATTTTGTGACACACAGTATCTCCCTTGTCTTAGCCTAATTGTTTTGACTCACTATTGTGGGGAGAATAGTTCGTGCCTGGAAAGGAAAGGAAGGTGATTTTGAAGTTATAAAAGAATGTGAATTCATTTTCCATTATTTATAGCAGAATATAAATATAGCAGACCATATAGCATCTTTCTGTTATTTGAAGCATTCATGACATAATCACTGTATTCCCTGATCTTACATTCAGGGTAGATTGTCCAACAGTTGCACTAAATAATCTAATAGCTGAGGCAGAAAAGAAGTCTATTGTTACTTATGTTAGAAGATTGATATGATCATGTGTGGTTTTAAGCCATGAAGTCCTAACCATGCTGCAAAGCCACGAAAACAGAAAGTCTAGAGTAGCTTGCTATAAAGCAAACAGTGTGTTCCATATTAACTACGGAAGAAAATAGTTATATCTAATAAGAATCAGAAAATAATGTTATGAATCTACACAAATAATTAATTTACCTCAACAGACATTTTTTTCTTAAATATTTTTCATACTTTCATCCTACATTGTGCTACCATGAGTTTTAAATAAATAAATATTTTTACTTCATTTTCTCTTTTCTTTTAATAGACTAATTTTATTCTCAGAAAAAGATATATCAAATTTATCTTGCATTAGTTTTAACATCAAGATATCATCAGAGGATTTATGTAGGAGATACATTTATGAATAGGTGGGGTCTATTTCCATTTTAAATTTTGCTTAGCTACTGTTGTTGCCATCACTGTTATCATTATCATGGCATCGGTAAAGCTGCAGAGTGTGACATTTTAAAGATATGTTTGCTAGTGGCTTTTTCAATTTCTGTTTAACTGAAATGTTTCCTACTTCATTCAACTACCCTTACAATTTACATTAGACAACACTCCATCAATAAAACCATCAAAATGATCTACTGCATTGTAGACAAAAGTTATTGTGTCAAGTTGACACTAATCAGTTAATTCCAGTAAACCTTCAGATAAACAAAAGCTTGTTGTCTATTACTGATGTGTGTGATTAGCCCCCTGTATGTCCTATAGCTATGCACATCTATAGAGATGTATCTGGCAGACACTTGGCCTGAGGGCTCTATATGTAAACCAGGACAGGATCTATAGTTAATGATGTTGACCCTGACTCCCTCAACAGAGATTGGATTCAGTCCTCATAATATCCCGACAGCTGATATGTATACTGTGCTAATAATATTATCAATTACTTATGCTACTGTGATTCCCAGTGTTTAAAGCTGATAAAAGGTTCTTTCACATTTCTTTTTTCTACAACCCTACTATCCTACTAATCGTGTGTTAGTTGGATATTTTTCATTCTGAAACCCATTTATTTGATAGCTGTAGCTATGGTTGTGGGTAATATTTAAAGCTATGTCCTACATTTTGGGAAACATTGTCATTTGAAATTTTGTTATTCTCTTTGACACTTATTCTGTTCCAGAAAAGATGGTCTGAGTATTTATCTACAGCTTCAGTGACTTTAGTCTAGAAGATCTGTAGAAGCAGCTAATGATCTGAGGGGTCTCTAGGTATATGTGTTCAATTGGAGAAGCTTCAAAAGTCAGGTATTTTCTTAAAGCCAGACCTCTATGCTGTTGTTCTCAACTGGGGCAGTCAAAACCCAGTGATCTGAAGATAATTCCAAAAGCTCAGCCCTAATAATGCAAATATTGGTTCTTCTGACCATCTCCATCACTGCAGAGCACTTCTGCCTTGCTCAGCATGGTCAAATAGGTAGCCAAATTCTGTGTATAGTAAAGATCAGAGTTTTTCACCAGTTTTAAGCCTGGGCAAACCTCTAACTAAGCTATAAACAGCATGATCTTGCTCTTAATGTACATTTTGCAGTAATTGTTTTGCTGGTTTGTTGGTTTTTTGTGCTAGAGCAAAGAAGGTGAGCCCATGGGACTTTACTCACTACTGCAAATTTTGTACATTGTGTGTGCATGCACAGAAAAGCCTCCAGGTTGTGCCTTCTCTGGGGCAGGGACCTACCCTTCTCTATGTTTGCAAAGCACTGAGTACATACAATACACTTACACAGAGAGCAGGAAATCACAGCATGAAGGAAGGCTTTATGCCTTGGCAGAGCCTTTCTCTACCCTGCTCTGCTCGCACATACAGAAACCAGTCTTCTGGCTTTCAGTTCCCATGATGTGCCCTGCTCAGCGCAGGATGGGAGCTGCGAGCAGCCCAGCTCTTCCTCCAAGCGCAGGATAGCAAGGTTGAACTGAGCTTCCACGCACTGAGCAGCTCTGGTTGAAATGATGACAGGGACTACTGTTAAAAATTAAATTCTACCTTATTTTTTGTGCAGTTCTTGTGAGTCACATTCGCGAATAGTAGCGAGAGATTTAATGATCGCATATTTTTTATCCTATTTCACTTCGGTCGATGCCAATTTTTTTCTGTTACTGTCGACTTAGAGCTCAAAGTAATTTAGTAATTGATTCTAAGCACGGCAGCTCGCCAATGGCAGCTCTCCATTCAGGGGAATATCTTTGCTAATTTTATCCATCAGAATGAGATTACCATGCTAATCTCTCCCAGCCCTAGTACCTTGGTCAGTTGGGCCACACTGATGCAAATGATGTTATTAAACACAAACCCTTCACCCAAGACAGGAGAAAAATGAAAGCAGGAGAGATGAACAAATCAGGATCTGTTACAAGGATTTCTAAGGCTGAGCTGGCATTGTCTGCGTGTGTCCTCTTCATCACCCCTGAGCACTCATGCATCCGGCATTCCTATTTTTGAAACAATCTATGGTTGCTTGCTTGTTTATATCTTTTTTTTTTTTTTTCCCTCAGAATGAATTGGCTGTCTTTACACGTTCTTAGCTTATAAGGTGTAGCAGCCATGCTGTTGTAAGAGAAGCCTTTTTTTTTCTCTCTCTGCAACAGTCAATTTGCAGCCTCTATCTATTAGTAAGGTCTATCAGCATTTCAAATCTCTTTTCTCTTAGATTAGAAAGGATGCACTGCATGTGGCTGCTCTGAGTGACAGTGCTGTAATCCCCTTTATCTTAATCATGGGTGCTTTTGAGAGGACCCCTCTGTTCTTGGCCATTCAGGAGAAAAGAAGCCTTTGGTTCAGGTTTTTCATCTGCTGCTTTTTCTGCTACGGAGCCCTGTTTTGGAGTATGTCCATCAGCTCGGTAACTCCATCTTGTAAAGGATGGAGATCTCTGGCACGAGTCCTGCAAAGCACTAAAGCATATGCTTAACTTGCAGGGGCCATGCAGAGCTCCGGCTGTAACTCCCTCCGCTCGGCATAATGGGATCTGCTGATAACTGGGCCTCGTCTAGCTCTGCCTGATTTCAGATCCACTTTCAATCAATAAGAAGCCTTTTAAAATCAGGCTAAATTTGACCCTGAAAAGCAGGTTTGGCCCATCTGTAATTTAGATCATTTCCATCCAAAGNTCAATTCAAAGGTTAAAACATGATTGCTTCCAGAAGAGTTACGCTCCCAAGAGTCATTATCTGAAAGTTTAAATTCTCAAGGGCAAAACAGGAGAAGCACTTGTGGGCAGTGTATGTCACCGTCTACTTTTATCAAGCCAATATTTTTGAAAGATGTGTGTATTGTGCTGGCAGTTTAGAGAGTTCACCAAACAACACAGTTTGTGAGACAAGCTCAGATCTGGAAATTTACTTAGAATCTTGGCTTCTGGTGTGGTGGAACCAGAGGTCAGTGGCGCTGTGACACAGGCACCCTGGGGGCCAGGTGTTGCTGCCTGCGCTGCTGGAGCAGCATCCAGAGCATCACCGCACAGCAATGTCAGTGGGAAGGTGAGCAAGAGGTGCTCTGCCTGCCACTGAAATGCTCCTCTTCCTCATGAGTCCTGTGGAGAAAGCATCGTTTGTAGGCAAATGTTCGATGTCTGACTTAATTCTTGTTATCTTGCTATTTATGCGTGATCATTAAATCTTTTTTGATATTCAAGATACTCTCTCCTAGAAATTGTGATGCTGTTTCAAATACTTTATAGGTGCTTCTGAAGTGGGTACCTTAGGAGAGAAAATACCGAACACTTTGCAAATGACAAGAGCACTCACTTCAGGCTGACTTCTCAGTTCATTGACACTACAGAGCTGAAATAAATACCTGCTTATTCAGCTAGTCGATGTAGTCCTTCCTGTGCTTATAAACTAGGTATACAGCACTTCCCTCCTACTTTAGGAAGCTATGAGCACTGGTATGGAAAAACAGCTGGGCTATGCTGTTCTTGAGCAACAAAAGATACAGTTGTTCCCAGTCAGAACAAGGGCAAGATCCAAGGCTACCATACAGCAAGTGGGCTCAAGTATTTTCCAAATAGAAAACAGCTAAACCGCTAAAACCAGCTAAACTGCTTTTACCAAATCAGTAGCATCATGTATAAAGTGACATGTTCTCAGATGTGGTTGCTTGCACAGCCATGCCTCCAGCTTTATGCCTGGCATCTTCCTCCACTTGCTCCTTGCCAAGGCAGCTCTTGGGGAAAGGGATTTTCATGGACCACACCAGTGAATGAGACATGGCACTGTTTGGGCTTTCATCGTGAACACAGCCTGATGGTCTGCTCAGGGTTCCCTCACCTCCCCACCTCAAAGAAGGTCAGATGCTACTGAGAAATGACAGAATCAGAATCTCTCCAGCCATCTTGAGGCCCCAGCGGTCGGTAGACAAAATTTGGGAAGAGGAAGAGGAGTTTATTATGCCATGGTAGACACCAAGACATTTGATTGACATGTTGAAAAACAGTGACCAAAACAAACCAGTGTATTCATAAAGTTAATATGAAAATTAGATCAGATCTTGGCTGCCGTGTGGTTTCCCACCTGAGCATTGCTTGGCCATAGGAGCTGGGGAACCCTTCTGAGCAGCTCCCCTGACACTGTCAATCTCAACCCCTTCCCTTTGCTTATAGTGCTTACTTACATGTAATGTTGGGCTCTCTTTGAGGGGAAACTGATCCTCAGAACAGACTCTGGTGTTTTACTGCCCTTTTCCCTCCTGTTCTTATTCCTGAAGAACATCATTGTACACTGATCACATGTTCATGAAAATGTTTTTTCTTATCAAGAAACCTAATTGTTCTTGATATTGATTCTTAAAGCAAACACAGTCATAACACATCTCCCCATTCTTCCCTGTAGCCACTCTGGACTTCACTCACTCCCTGTATCCTTTAATGGACCACCTGTACTCAGCTTTAGACAAGTTTCTTGCTTACTGTGCCTAACATCTCTTTGCTTGTGATACCAGTTATTGAGTATAGCAAGAAGTAGGAGCTATACAAGTGCCTTATAAACTGGACAGGTTCCAGTTAATCCTTGGCACTGCATAGAGAGCTCACATGCATGTGAATATGTCGGGGAAAGAAATGAAAACAAACTGTGCCTGACTTTGAATCATCTGAAAAATTGATATATGGAGGATCCTGCTGCCTCCAGACTCATGTTCTGCTACATAACAACCTACAGAGGACTGAACCCCAAATCTAGTGGAGGCCTGTAACTACTGTATATCATTTTGTCCATAGCAAAATGAAAGGAACAGCAGAAGGAGGGCTAAAGTTTCTTCACGTGGCAATAAAAGAAGAATATTAAAATTGCTGCTGTACAGAAAAACAGTAGTGCTGAAACATGGACATACGTGCTGATATCTGGTGCAGAGGCTGGTGGACATCTACTGAGAGACCAGGATGCCTGCAGGTAGGGATTCTGTGTGGGGCTCAGGAGATGGGCCTCTGCCTACCACTTGATCACTCCTCTCTCTCTTTGTACTTGTGTCCCCTCTCATTGTGTTCTGGCAGAATCTCCAGGTGCTAGGTGACACACACAATCTCCTGGCAAAGGGCTTCTGGCATGGTGCGTTTGCACCAGAGCTCCAGTCAAGGCTTTTGTGCTGTTCTCGCTGCAAGAGCTGTAACATGTTGCCACTGCTTAATCCAATACTATTTTCCACAAAGGGCAAGTGATAAACAGAAAAAAACCCACAGTAGCAGCCTCCAATTTTCTCTCCCCCACAGGGAATGGGATGTGGAAGAGCACTCGCATCCATGGAAATATGGTGGTTGATCTTCTACACTGAGTGAGCATAGCTGTGCTTGAGGCTTACCTTGAAACTCTGTGTGCATTCATTGATAACCCCATTATGAAATTCAGGAGACCTAATGCAATTGTGTCTAGGAAGATTTACTTGTTAAAAGGAAAACAACTTTCACATAAATAATTTACTACAACAGAAAAATAATCCTCTGTGATATCATCCTTGCACTGAAACTAATCGAAGGGAGTTATTTTTAAATTGCTTGGAATTGTACTGCTCTCATTTCATTGTCAATAAATATGCTCCATTTCAGCACCGAGCTTCGATAAATGCATCTGAATTTTCAAGGGGAGAGGAATTGATCAGATTTAAAAAAAAAAAATGCAGAAAGAAAAAGTTCCTACAGGAAATTTGTATGCTGGAAAATTCACAACTACTTTAATAACCTGAAAATGGGGCTTGGTTCCTGTATTGATTTGGGTCCTGAATCTGATTTGCCATTGAAGTTTTGTCATTGAACCTCAGTGGGAACAGATCTTTAATCCTCTGCTCGGATGGTTTTGCCTAAATCCTGAAAAAACCCAGCAGAATCCAACCTCAGAAAGAGCACTCAGAATTCTAACAGGTTTATGAAATGCTTTGTTTGACTACTTGATCTGACTGCAAGAGAAAGAAATAATAGCAGTTACTAATTTTATATATATATATTTCTCTCTTTGTTTCTTTTTTTTTTTTTTAATTTTTTTTTCACTTTTCACGCATTTTACCAGATCTGTCAGCAGAAGCTACAAGAATGATGAACAACACTAGCATTTCCCTTGTACCTACCTCAAATCCAGTGAGAGTACCTGCACTTTCAGTTAATCTAGGTGGTATTTTCTAGCAACTATCGTGTCTGTCCAGCTTAAGTCTCCTTCCAATTTTCCCTCATGTCCCACTTACTGGTCCTTACACTGGTTCTCTGCAAAGATGTGTCTCCCCCTATGGAGGCTGCAGCTGCTTGAAAAAAAGGCAAAATTAGCTTTTAGAAATGCAGGTCTGAGCAGTTCTAAGCTTGGAGGGTTGGTAGGGAGTTGGGCCATGCATCAACCTCCACCAAACTTGCTGTGTCAGATCCCAGCTGAGTCACTCGGCAAACCCTGTCCTACCTCTTCATTTGAGTTGGTCAGAGAGGTTGGGGTGGTTTGAGTGGTTTGTGCTTCCACTGAACAGTCTTCAAGTGCAGGAGTTAGAAATATGAACTGAGTATTCAAATGTGATACTAAGATGAAATCTGTGCCCATGTTTTCTTAAAATTAAAAGCTGGAAATAATAACAAATTGAGTTTAAATAAAATTTCTGGGTAGACAAATGGCCTTTCTGTACATGGACAAGTCTTCTTTATTGTTTTCCCCATGGTTTTTAATAAAAGCTTCAAGTGAACAGTTTTGGTTTCAAAAAACTGACATTTTTCATCAGAAAATATATAAAGGCATGGAGAAATTGTGAGTATTTTGATTGAAAAGTTTCTTTTTAATGACAACAGTTTGCTTTATTGGAAAACGCTCCCAGAAAATGCTTACCATTAACCTGCAATGTCTCTGAAAGAGGGATTTGAT
>WEIS01010848.1:0-37745 GCA_013389965.1 Todus mexicanus
TCTGTGGTTCTGTGATTCTGTATCTGCGTACAAAACCTATTGTGTTGATTTTTTACTTTGGCGTAATCAGCTTGGTCAAGGTATGAAGCTTTTTTCAACAGGTAACGAACGTACAACACATCACCTCGGGCAGTGAGGATCTCACCTGCTGAGTCTGAGAGGAGAGGTGAATGACCAAGTCCCGTTTTCATATGTGAGAGTAAAAATGTGTTGGATTTGGGTTTGGGATATTTATGTGCTGACAAAGTTTGTTCTGGGGGAGCTTCTGTTGAACACCTGAACTCTTCTCCCCACTGTCGTCCTTCCAGCCAAAGTCACTGCAATGTTTGTGTGATAAATCTGTTATTCAAGCATGGGCTAACACTTTCACCACACAGTAGGTTGACTTTGCTAAGAACTCCTGGAACGTCACTAATAAACTGCAAAATCCTTGTTGCGGATAACGAAGGAGTTGAGTGTCTAGCGTGTGTCAGATTTTGATTGCTCGATGGTGTCATTAGACAGGATATTCAAGCAGAAAAAGTAATTGTGGAACAGAGGTTCAGTAATGAAATAAAGTTTTAGTAAGCCAAGGAGAAGTTTGTGCTTTTTAATAGTTCCTGCAGTAGTTCAACCAGCTTCAAACCCCAGGTAATTGGCTTCTACTTGTCCAGAAGGGTTGTTTGAGTTGTACCTATTGTTAAAGATGACAACCAGTATCTCTTAACACAGCCATTCCGGGCAGCTTGTACTCCTGTCATTGAAACCAGACGAATTTCATTCTGTGGAGAAGTCCCTGGTTCTCCATGTGGTAGAAAGTTAAGTGTGGTAAGAAGTTAAGTCCTTGCTTTCCCCAGGCATCTTTCAAGTGTCATTACTTAGAATTTCTATTGTGTGGCACTTGTAGATGACGTTTCCAGCTTTAAGCTAGCTTCTCTGTTTGACGTAGTGCAAAGAAGACTTTGCAAATTATACATAATGAAAAATATGACATTGTAGAGTCTCTTCAGTGTTGATGTTTTGCAGTATTTGGATTTTTTTGAGAGTGTTTTAAGAAAAACTGGTTGGAGAATGGGGAGACTTGACAGTTCCTCTTCTGTTCCCTCTTGCTCATCCCCGTGCCCACTTGACGGTGGTTCAGCCGTCTCGTACACCAGCCCTTGTGGCTGTCTGACATTCTCCTGGGCTGATTCAATTTGCCAAACCAGCAAAAGGGACTTGAAAAAAGAGCAAGTAGCTCTCTACAAGCAGTATCAAATGAGGACAAGAGTTGGGTTTGAAGATGATAGGAGCAAGGAAAGAGATGGGTGGAGTAAGGGCTGGCAATGAGTCTGCATCAACTGATCTCAGAAGTGAATTATCAGGGGAAAATGACCCTCCAGAGCTGGTGAATGAAAGCTGTTCTGTGTATGCACTGGCTAAGAAAGGCAAGGTAACAACATGAATTTCCATTTTCAACAACCTCCATCTTTAAAAACACATTTTTTTCCCTTCCAGAGTTGCTCTGAGGGTCTCAGTGCATGCCTGTTATCACAGGATTTTTTTCTCTCCCCTTGCTTTTTAAATATCTTCATGCCACACGCCTGTAGATTAAACATTGCCAGGCAGAGCGGCAGACCACTGCCTGTTGCACTGTAGCTCTAGGCGGCACCTTTGCTCATCCTCTGTTTCACTGGTACACAACTGCTGGGTTTTGGGTTGGGTTTTTTTTTGTACAGACAGAGGATTCCAGCAGTGCAAAGTTTCCTTTGTCATCGTTCACTGAAGCATCACCTTCTTCCATTGCAGTTGTGGATATTTCATAGGTAGCAGAAGGTGAAGTTCCCGTACTTCACGGAGAGCGTGTCCCAAGCTGGTAGAGCAGCAACGTGCAGCTGGAGAGCCTGGTTCAAAGGAGCAGGTGATAATTCAGTTCTGTCTTCCAGGTTCACTGGTAACAGGGGGTAGGAACTAAAGAGATGATTCAGATTGCTACAGTAGGCTGTAAATTCCAATTACATCCCAAGTTTAAGAAAACAATTTGGAAAGACTATTTGTGACACAGTCGTCGCAGTGTCTAATT
Organism: Todus mexicanus; assembly: GCA_013389965.1. Classification (NCBI taxonomy): domain Eukaryota; kingdom Metazoa; phylum Chordata; class Aves; order Coraciiformes; family Todidae; genus Todus; species Todus mexicanus. The sequence goes on from WEIS01010848.1 coordinate 2,042, forward strand.
TTTGGTACTCAAATATCCGCAAGTTGTCCTAGGAACTTATTCTGAGCAGGCAGCCATAAAAGTGCATGCAGAAACTCTGGGAACTTCTGATCCAAGCAGAGAAGGGCCAGCACTCGAGGATCTGGTACTGGTGGGGGAAGGATGTGGGAGAGCTCCTTAAAATAATGAGTCTCATTTGAAGATGCTTGAATGTACTGAATTCAGAACACTGAACACAGCATCGATAACCGCATGGACAGAAAAGAGCTCATCTAGTGATTTTTCCCTGTCGGCTAAACAGCCAAGTCACAGTTCCAACCAAGATCCCCATCTCCCCGCTCTGAGAGGACTCCATCTCCTGAGCGTCTTCAGTTGCCTGGGAGCACGTAAGAACCAGGCGACTTGTCAGGAGCTGCGTGTTACCATTACAAATGCGAGTGTCTCAAGCCGGAGGAGCAAGGTGGTGCTCAGGGAGATGTCTTAGGGGTGGTAAAGATTCGAGTTCGAGGTTGGACTGGATGATCTTGCAGGTCTTTTCCAGCCTGGGTGCTTCTGTGAACCAGGGCAGTCAGGAGTGCAGAGCAGTTATAAATAGTCCCTGAGTTGATAAAAACCATAAACCAGAGACATCTTCCAGACAGCAGAAAGGAAAGGTGTGGTTCTGGCAAGTGAGGATGAGATTGCAGTGCTTAGAGTTCAGCTGCTAACCAAATCTTTGGGGCACTCATCACCCTCTTGTTACATTCCAGTGTGAAGTGAGCCTTAGGCTTCGATTAGGCTTTGTTCAGATATCGCGTTGCTGCAACGCTACATGAGGGCTCCTTCTGTATTAAAATCCAAGCACGGGCAGCAAAAGTGAGAGACACATTATTCTCCAGTAGCAGAATTCTGAATAAAACATGACGAGAAGTCCAGATCAGTTTGAAATGATGATCTCCAGAGGTCCCTTCCAACCCCCCACTATTCTGGGATTCTAGGAGACCTCTGTCTCTCTTCATGTCTTTTACTGAGCTTTTTTAGAACACTGCATGGAGAAAGCACGTTACATCTTTTTGTTAGCCTAGTCTTCAGCCAGCTTGGCACACTGGAACAGCTTCTTTGTACCAGAAAGGAGGCGGAGCCCCAGAGGGATCGATGGGGGGGCTGCCGTAGAATTGCAGCCACAGAGAGGCTGAGGCAAATGGAAGTGAATGACTGTAAAATTCCCCAGTCAGATGATCTTCAGCCTGTTGCGGAATCTAACAGCTCTCAGGCTGACAAGGTAATTGAAGCCTGGGCCCCCCCTCTTCCGAACTGCTGAGCTTTTACACAAAAAGCTTTTATGTGGAATTTCCAGGAACTGCCTTCTAGTGCAGTGTGGGCTCTTCTCTAGTCTGTACATTCCTTCAGGGAAAAAAGCCAACACTGGTAATCTAAATAGATGTCCTCAAGCCTGGGAAGGATGGACTGGATGGAGGCATCAAGTTTGGAAATTTAACTTTTGTGGGCAGGAGCTTCATTCTCTACTGATTTGCTTGAGGCAACTCTCAGCTCTATGGTTAAGAGGTCCATATGGCCTCGCTGACCGTACAGGGAATTAATTTAGGTGCTTAAGTTCGTCAAGTTACCAGTCTTAGTATCTCCACATCAATAATGCTACAGCCAAATAAACAGCGTAAGAGAAGAAACAGGCAGTTGGAACGTTACCCCCACTTTCACTCGAGAACATCCCTGTTAAGCATATGCAAGACAAAGGTGGGTGTCAGTCTCTTGTTCAGTTTGTTTTTCAAGGAAGCTTTTGTTACAAGGAAGGTAGCTGAGGAAAACCTCTGATTTGCCATATTTAGAACCACAGCCTTGCTGCTCCTGATAGGACGGAATAAACCACTCCTAAGAGTGTTCCGCAGAAAAGTTGAGTCACTGTTTGGCCACTGATTTACCAAATAGCTGTTGGCTGTGTTGACTGGCTGTAGGTAATCATTGTCCTGGAAAATAACAACCCCCAAAACTATAAAGCAAACAGGTTCTCTTCTCAGTTGTAAAGGCTGTACTCCTGTCGATCTTACTGATGCCACTTTTTATGTGCTCGTTTAAATACTCCTCAACTACTGCAGAAGAAACAACTTCAACAGGCAAGGCAGAAGAATTCTCCCATAACTTTTTTTTTTGCAGTTGTGAAGCTTTGAGGGTTTTCTGGATTGCCAGGAGAATTTATTGCTGAACAAATTCCTCCCTTGTGACCAGAGAAGCCCCTGTTTCTACTAGAGCAGAAGTGCTCCTCCATCAGTGACAGCATCTGGCAGTAGAAGCCCTTCAGCTGCTGCTTATGGCTGAACTTTTTGGGTAGGATGCTCCAAATACATCTTTGGAAGCTGTCTGGAGAAAATAGGCATCGCATGGGGATAGCGGGTGATCTTAAAGAAAACACAGCACTGCAAGATCATCCTTGTTCAGTCCATTCCCTTAGTACCTGAAGAGGCTTTTGTGTTACTATTAGAAACACATACATTTGGATGTCAATTTTTTTCCCCCCCAATAACTAGAATTAAAAAGTTACATACAAGCACATCTACAAGTTAATCTAAACTAAATGTAAACAACTTGAACTTTACTTGGTTGTTTTCTGTTCTCTTAGAAGTGTCCTAAGAATTCCAAGCGTCAGGCTGGAGGCTTCAGCACTTTTAAGCATCATTTTCTTTTAAATCAGGTTGGGAATTTGAAGTTAATGCCCTAGATACACGTCGTTAGCAGTAATTTCTCCATCCCAGTCTGTGCCAACGTACTACCTCTGTCTGATAACTCCGGAAATGCATTTAGGGATGCTTTTTGGGGCTGAGTACCTTGGTAACTTGTCTTTGTGTTCAGCTGGCTGGCCAGCTGCTTCACATCAGATCCAGTGAAGTGATTGATGAAGGTACTTTAAACAGAAAAAGTACCTTCACTAATGATGGGTAATTAAACTGGAGAACTCAGCGTTTCAGAACATGTAGAAATACAAAATAGTCTCACCGATGGACAATTTCAAGGAGGACAGTTTGTTCAGAAGGGCTTAAACTTGGTCTGGATGGAATCTCCAGATCGAATAATTCCCCTTTGCTGAATACTCCTGCCAAAAGCCTTTAGTCAAACCTACAGTTCATGTTGTCTGATGCTTTTGAAACATTCCCTTCCAAGGGATATTTCTGGTGAAAATTAGTCCAGCCTGCTGTTTTTCTCTGTGTGTGTTCTTATAGTGAGCTGGCACCTCAATACCCAAGTGCTTTACAGCAGTTCATGAAGGATACGCTGTTGGAACACCTTGATCTTCTCGTCTCTTTTAAATAGGAGAAAAGTTCTGGCCTCAGTGTTTGCACTTAGGAATTTTTACATGTGTTCATCTTTGAGAGGACAACGGTAAAGAAGTATTCCTTTTGTTTGAGAGGCTCTTTCGCTTCACGCCTGATCTTGTGGAGCTACAGAGTCCTGCTGAAGAGGGAGCGGTTCTTCTCCTCCCTAGGCCGGGTTTCCACAGCCTGCCTTGTGCCGGGCCCAGCAGCGGTGCGGCAGAAGAGAGGGAGTTGAATCAGCGGTTACAATCTTGTGCAAAGTTCACTTCGCTTCCATTTACCATATGTTTTTGAAAAGTTAAGTGGTAGCTTGTGTTGCAGTTGTGATTCTGTAGTCGTTTCTTTTGCTTCCTCCTGAAAGAATATTCTTGAGGGCATGAAGGGGATCGGAGGGTGCGAGTAAAGCAGGTTCTGAACAGTGAAGTCTGGTGGAAGGTTCGTAGGAAGTGCTGGGTGGTTCATCTGCCTCTGTGAGTTTGTCTTATCGATCCTAGGCAGGGTTAATGTCTGAATTCTCTTCACACTCTGAATGTTTGAAGCATACGGTGTCAGCACATTCCGTGTAACATGCTGCTTGCTTTAAACTCGCTTATTCGAGGTGACTTTAGTCCTCGTGGCAGCGAAGACATCGCGATCGATACTGGCTAATCCAAAGCAAGTGTCCTGAGTTCTTTTAAAGTTGCTTTGATGTGTTGAATCCTCGCTTATCATCAGTGTTGCTTGAGCAAAATACATCAAAACTGATTTATGTATAATAATACCCCCTGTGATTTGTACTCCTGTGCTCTAGTGTAGATTCCTCTTCTGTGGGCCTGAGCATCAGGCATTTATAACTTTTGGTTAAAAATTCTGGGGTTTTAGTTGCCTCACCTAGATGATTGGGAAAGTTTCTTCATCCTTTGCATCGTGTGCAGCTCTTGAAGCAGATATTCAAGGAGTTCTGCTGGCAGCTTTCTCAAAGCCATAGTTGACACAGGCTTATCTAGGCTAGCCTTATTTTGAGGCAAATTACTGGGTATTAGCCCATGGTACAGTCCAGGGAGAGATATTTCTTTGCGTTTTACTTACCTGTCTCCTTGTGGAATCCTGGGAGAAGCAACCCACGTACCTTCTACCATGGCTTAAGGCGTAGATCGGGAAGTTCTGGTGAATTCGTGCTCATTAGAGAATGACACGAATAGGCAGAATTATAACTTAACCTTCTTTTTTTGTAATCTTTTGTGCAGCGTAACTGAAAATTTGGCTTTTTCCTCTTCTACTTAAAGTGTCTTATACTCTGGTAATTTCTTAGGAGTGTTGTTGAAGACATCTTAGCAGATGGCCCATCGAACAGGTGCTCTCAGAAATAAAGCAATGGAGGATACCTACAGTTGTCTGTGTCCCTTCAGTAGGCAGGAGAGATTGATACCGTTACCTCTGAGCAGAGGCAGTACATGTGGAACACGTATTTAGGGAACCCTGCTTGAGACTCTTGTTAGCCTGAAACTTGGGAGTTTGAATCGCCAAATTTAAGACTTGGTCATAAAGTCGTTTCGTTACTTTGTCAGAGAGGCTTTTTAATGTGGTAACAACATTCATGTTGCGGCTTTCACTGTGTTCTTGAACAGGAAGAAGAAGGTCAAAATCACCCCAAAGTGCCTTCAGGATTTCAGGTCAATAGATGGCGTTTTCTTAATTGTTGTCGAAATTTAGAAGGCAAAGTAACTTTTAGTAACAAGTGCAGTACTTTCACCTGAAAGCTTTTGTTTTGTTGTTGTTTCCTTCTATCACATACCTCCCCGAATCATCCATGGACTTCTGGATTTCTTTTTTCCACTCACATCTTGATGCGAAGTGTCAAAATCTGAGTTGGCTTTATATGAGCACAGAGTTTTCTTCTAATTCCTTACTCCACAAAAGTAACTCTTGCCTGCGAGTGAACCTAGCTTTGCTGGCTGAATTTGTCATACAAAATGCACATCTGTGAGATTGTTGTGGTTCCTTCACATCGTGATTCTTGGATGGAAGGGACATGGTTAGATGTCTGTAGAGTCTTTGCTTCCAAACAGCAGAGTTTGTCTTCTGAAGGGAACAGCAATTCCTATTGCAAAGAGATCACATAAGTCAGGGGGAAGAAGCCAGAAGAACAACCTTGGATGTAATATGGCCAAGGGAGGAGGTATCTGTGAGTTATATAGGCCAGCTGGTTGGTAGTGATGGACTGTGGAGGAGAATTGCCACCAGATATGCTTGGGTTGGTAAATATTTACATAAATAAATCACCATGCAGTTGCACTCTAAAAAAACTGAGCTTCTCCAGCATTTCAGCAACTTTCAAAGGTTAAAATGTTCCTGGGATTTCTGGGGATACATACTAATGGCATAGTTGTATATTCATTCTGACGAGGAAAAAAGAACCCAGAACAGATAATAATGCAAGGTTCTGTGGGAGAAACTAAATTTTATTGGTTAGGTAGAACCCCAAAGTAGTCTTGTCTAGTATCAGTTATTCTGTCAGATTTACCTGATCAGAACTAAACTTTTGCAGTCAAAACCAAGCCCATGTTTTGCAGATAAACAGCCAAGCTCTGAGAAACCCTCTGCTTGATCTTTCAGTACTTGAATATCTCCTGCTCTACCCTAAATACTTTTTTTGTTGTTTTTAAACTCACGGTATTGTGGTACAGTACGTTAGATTAAGCAAATTGAACAATTGGCCAGAAAATAGATCCGCCTCGGTGTGGCACCACAAGGTGGCTCCGTTAAAATAACTCTGTCTTTATATTCTTGCCCACTCCTTGCATATGCCAGGCTAATCTGCTTTTGGTTGGTGCTTTTTGCCACCAGCCTGCTGGCCTGGCAGCTTTGCAGAGCTCTCCTGCTAACTCGTCATCACTTCCTCAGGAAGAGAAGACAACTTAACCCGCAATATTTGAAGTTATTTTGCATCCATAATACATCAGGTTATTTTGCAAAGCACTCTCGATTTCCACGGGTGTAGAAGCCTCAGAAGATGTGCAGACTATCCCTTTGATAAACTGCTTTGGTTTAAAAAGAGGTTGAAGTTAGGATTAAAAAAAACCAAACCAACAAACCCCAAACGTGTTGTCAGGAGGCCTAAAGATAGGTAATTCTTTAAATAGATCAGAGGCAAGTGAACTAGAGAAATACCGCAGCGCGTTCGGATGCTGCTGCTGTGTGTGCGGGGAGGATAAAACCCCAGCGCTCGCCGTGTGCAATGGGCTGCTGCCTGCTTTAGTGGGAGATAATATTGCGAAGGCATCGGGGAGATTATTGCTGAAAAAATGTCTGGTTTGAAGCTTCGACTTTGAAGTTGACAAATTGGGAAGGATTCCCAAAAAAAAGCCCTTTAGGAATAGTCTTTTTGTCTACAAATGTGGAGTTGTTGAGATGGCTGAGACACCTCCGTCAATTTAGTTAAGCGACGGCTGGATAACCGGTGGTTACCTGCAACGAGAAGGGGGTTCTGACCTGAAAGGTGTTAGAGGGGATAAATACTAAAAATCCGTATTTTCAGTGAATCCTGATTACCTGCAGTGTCCGTATTGAACTCTGAGTAATCGAACGCTGAGATTTGGAGTAAGGCTCCTCAATTTTGAATTGGCTGCTGCGTTTCATAGAATCACAGAATAATTAAGGCTGGAAAAGACCTCTGAGATCATCGAGTCCAGCCCATGACCCACCACCACCACTCAGTTTCAGGAGAGTTCCCGCGGGATGCGTTAAAAAGTTGTGAGCTCGCCGCAGAAGTTCCTTGTTGCAGTTCTTTACTTCTCTGGGTTTAAAACGTTGTGAAAGTTGAAATGCTGAAAATTTTCGCAGCTGTTGCCTTAGGTTATAAGAGGATGGATTTATTTTTTTTTTGGTGGGTATTTCTCTCCCAGGCTCTTGCTGAAGCGTAGATTGGGTAAAAATTTTGGCAGAAGGGAAAACTTGAATGCAAGACAGTTTTATTAAAAGAAATGAAAGGATTGCTAGTGAGTACACAAAATAACGAGAGTGGACAGGAACATAGGCAGAAGAAACAAACGGACACAAGGAGTAGATTTATTTCTATAATAAAGGATGTGTATTAAATCACATAAATATTCTGTGTATATATGTGCGCCACCTCTCCAATTTTTAATTCCCCTTAAAAATGTAGAGGCAAAATATTTTTTTCCTATAAAAAAAAGTCAAAAGAAGCTGCTTATTTATATTCTCATTTCCCAAAGCTAATTGAAGAAAACTGTGCCTAGAAAATACCTTAACTCTTTATTGCTGCTTACAGAGTTACAGTCTTGAGTGCAGAAGAGCCAATGGGAGCTTAATTCGCTATTTAGAATAGAATTATTTCATTTGGAAAGGACCTACAACAATCATCTAGTCCAACTGGATGGTCCAGTATTTAGACAATTCCCATTTCCTACCAGCAATGCAAACCCAGTTCTGCTCCCGTTCAGTAGCTTTCCTTACCAAGACTTCCTTCTGTCCTGTACATCCCCAAATCCTTTATCCAGCCAACTACACAAGAGTATTTAAAATTACCTTAGCATATTTCTGAGTCAATAGCTTTGTAATCAGTGATAAATATCTAATGTAAAGATAATTAAAAATGCTTATCCTATGGAAGCATACGATTTTGAAGTAAAAGTTGTTGCTGCTTGCTTAGGAGGTGATAAGATTGTAGACTAAATGTGATTAATGTTCTTTGCAGATGTTGCTTTATATGCTTAGGCTTTCAGAAGCAAAGCAGTCTAGACTGTCTGTCTGCATTCTCCTACAGCTTTGATCTTGATTAAAACTGGTTGTATTGCATTTATCATCTTCCTTTCTTGAATGCCAGGGAGTATCTTAACTGGTTTTTTGCATATATATATGTTTATATTGAAAGATACTGCGTGTCTTCTTGGAGCACTGTAAAAATTACACAGTTGGATGTGTTCGGCAAGTAGCAAAAAATCGGTGTTTTGTATCTTGAAAGGCTTAAAACTATCATTTGACTTGTTTCAGATGCAGCAGTCGTTACTCAGAAGGTTTGTTAAATTCATGGGGAGTGGATCGGGATAAAGTTTTCAGTGTTTTTTTCCCCCCTGTTGGATAGACATCTAAAGATAGGTGGTGGCTGCTTTGATCTTCTTGCTGCAGTCATCAGAATTTCTGTCAGATCTGATATCAGTGATCTGTTAATATCTGTTTCATTCTACTTTAAACCAAGATTTTCCCTGCAGAACCCCACCCTCAACTCGGGGTGGATGAACTATCAAAAAGGGTCAGACACAGCAGGGCGACGTAGAGCATCTCGATAGAAGAACTTTTAGCAGGGCCATGGCAGAGCGATAGATCTGAAAGCACCGAGTTCCTCAGGCTTTTGCTTTGGTATTAAATCTTTCCCTGCTTTGGGAGCGGTTTCTTACTTGTGCACCCCAAGTACGACTGGAATGATTTTTCAGGATTTGGAACAATGAGATTTTCCCTTGATTTGATTCTTAATTGAAGAGTATTTGAGAACTTGACGTAGTTTATGGGGAAGCTTTAAGCGAAGGGAATCCTTTTCACACTAATAAACTAGTTGACGATCAGTCAGTAAAACATACTGGGTAGTTCCACTAAATATTGAAGTGAATATGGAATATTGGCGTTTAGTTTTCATTGTAACTTTTGTCCTTGCCACCAGCGAGTGTTTTACGTGAGCCTGTTGGTTTGAGCTCTTGATGAAATGCTGGTAGCTTCTAGACCACAGCAGTGCCTTCAATCCAAGTTTGGGAACCTGACTCCGTGGTCTCATCAAGTACACGGAGCCGTTGGAGAAGTAACTAGGCAATAAATTAAATAATACTTAACTATCATAAAACACTTGTAAACCCATTATGCATTGCTCTCTTCTTTACCATTACCTATTTTTTTTGCCAGTCTATAACTCTGCAATGCTAAAACTATTTTGTTTTTTTGGTTTTGCTGTGTCTGGGCAATGTCTGATTTTGATTTTGATTTTTTTTTTAATGTTATGGTAGTGTTTCTTGGTTTGGTTGTGGGTGGTTTTTTTTTAATTCTGCATCGAAATTGATTATTTTTATATTAAAGCCTGGTAATCATTATGGAGATCTCAAATCTTGCCTGAACGGTAACAGAGCTATCAGGGGAAAATTAATTAAAACATTCTAATACAAGTCTCCCACAGCAAATCTGGATTCCCCCTGTTTTAAAATCATTACCCGGTGCATAATTGATGTACAGGCTGAACCGGAGTTGCCGTTCTAAATATAGAGACTTTCTTAGTTGAGAATTTTGTGGGGCTCCCTTACATAGATCTGGGCTTCCTGACAGTAATTTCTTAATAACATTCTGGTAAATTATCTTAATACTTGGAATTAACATATTGAGAAGTTAACACTAATAATTTGATACCGCATTTTGTAACAAATGGATTTTGAAGGCTTCCTTGCGAAGTTAAATGAAGCAAAACTGGCTTAATTGAACACTTGAAGGCATCTTTTTTTCATTGATTTGCATGCTGTAAACTTAGTTAAGTAGTTTAGGTTTATGGTAGTACATCAGTCAGGGGATGTAGTACCAAAATCCAGCTTGATCGCGTGTTGCCAAACAGGAGATTGGGTAAAACCAAAAAAAACCCGGAAGCAGTCAAGGGGTTTTGTGTGGTTTGGAAAACTTTTCAGAACAAACCTAACAGCAAAACGTGGTCTCCTGTTCAGTTTTACCAAGCGTGTGTGTGGTCCTTCAGTGAAAATTTAATTTGATCTATTAATTATTAAAAGCCTGGATGTTTAAAGCTGTCAAACATGCCTTCAGTATCTTCATCCTTAGGGCAATAATCTTGATTTCTAAGAAGTGTTCTGTACTTCTTTTCTCAAGTGAGCCATTGTAGATTGACCTCCGATTGTTGTTACTCCCACGCAACCACCACTAAGAAGATGTTGATCTTTTTTTTCCGTAGTTGGACTTCTTGCTAAATTAGGTGTTGCTAGATCCAGATATATATATAATCTTCCACATATTATTTGTTCAGTTTAAGGAACAGAGAAATGATTTACAAGTTAGTAGACCTGAACAGGTATCCATTGGCATAAGGGCCAAGAGAGGTGATTCCATACTGCTCTTCTAAATTTTCCGGTGTGTAGGTTAAGTTAGAGCAATTCAGGAGCATTTTCATCCACTTTGGAATTTCTTTTGAGAAGGCTTTCTGGAGAAATGAAATATTATTTGTATTCCTGCCGCTTTATCCGAGCTAGACTTAGAAACCTGTGCGTAGTTCCCTTTTGGCACAGGAGAAAACTGTATTTATTTGGCTTAGCTCTGATGATATTTTCAAATACCTCTTTGCTCTGCTTCATCAAACAGCCTTAGAAAAGGCTCTTCTTTTCTGTTGTGTTGTTCGGTTGTTTTTTTTTTCCTCAGGAAAAAGGCTGAACGTGAAAATGTCGACTCTTTGTAAGTGCTTTTAGGCAGGTAGGAGAAATAAAAGCTGCTGTCTTGGATTACTTTTGTATTGATTTGATTCTCCTGTTAGATCAGCGCTGATTTATTTAAGGCAGCTGTTGCAGCAGTCGTTGCATCGAACTCTTCTAATGAAAATAAATGTGCTGCTTGTCCGATACGAAGCGTGTTCTTAAAAGTCACTGTTACAGAGTTATGCTCTAGAGCACTGGCAGGGTTTTTACAAATGTGCTTTTCAATTGCTCCTTTTTCCAGTCGGTTATTAAAGCTCTGACAACAGCTATAAAATGAGGTAAGTTTTAGCTTGTTAATATCCTGACTTCAAGAACATGGATTTGTTTTTCTTATGGTTGATTGTGCTTTTCTGGATACAATTAGGAGTAATGTCCAAAAAATTAGCAGTTGGATAGCAAAATCTGCTTCAGGAGAATACATAAAGGGTAAAAAAACCCCACAACTGAGCAAAAGAATAACTTAATATTGAAGGTACGTTAGGAAATTGCTCTGTTATCCTGTTGCTTTTTCATCTCATTGTAAAGCTTAAACCTGAAGTTTTTGACAGTTCACGAGTCGCTTATATCAGAATTTATCCTACCTAAAAAGCGGTGTAGTACTGATTTCTAGTTAAATTCTGTCCTCACCTCCTGAGGGAAAGCTCATGTGGGTGTTTAGAGCGTGGGAAGGTAATGATGGGGATGAAAATAATGAGAGTATTTAAATTATGAGCATTATATGGTAAAAATACTTAATGACGAACCCATAAGATACCGGACTCCGGATTTCCCTGATCTTCTCTAAAAATTAAGTCCAGAACTAGGTATTTCAAACAAAAAATCACGATCCTCTTCCACTCTTCAGGCAGTACCCAGGTGGTGGTTGTTGCAGATGAACATTGTGGTTGGCAGAGTTGAGCTGTAGCCGAGGTGTTGCCTTTGGGATTGGAGACTAACAGAGTTGACTTAGGAGCTTGAAAGCAAGGAGAACATATTCTTGCCCTATCAACAGCGTTCTTGTCTGTAAAAATAAGGGTCGTTTCAAGCGATGCGAGTGGGATTTTAAACATAATCTTCAGATTTACAGTCTGATACGGTGAGCCAAATCAGGCAACCTGGGAGGGGACAAAGAGAAAATCAATTCCAGGTGACAGCCAGGCCAGCGAGAGGTAGAGAGGCAGTTTTGCTGGATTTTTTTGACGTAATCAACACCGATTTCAGAACATAGATACCAATCAACTTGAAAGTTCTTTCAGTGCGAAAAGGTTTGGAGTTTTATCTAAATAGGACTGCGCAGTAGAAATGGAATTAAACAGGTAAAGCAAAGTCTGAGGTTATGCAGATTTTTTGTTGCTTTGGAAGAGGGCTCGGCAATCAAAACCATATTAGCATTTTTATGATGATAGGTATTTACTCAGATGTGTAATGCTGCAGCCTGACATTTATTTAAGTTTCGTGGCTGAAGGAAGGAATTACTTCCCCTTGTTTGTGCCAGTTCAGCTGTTTGCGAGGCTGGTGCAGCAGAGTCTGCTTTTAGGATTGCACTAAAACTTAAAAGTGTATTTCAAAGCGTGGTCTTGCCTTCTAACAGATACCCTGAGCTCCTAATGTGATTTGGCTGTGATGCATCCGATTCCAAAGTGCCTCTGAAGGAGTATTTCCTAGCGAACAGAACCGATAATTGATACCAGACAAGTCTTTGGAAATGTCTGAAGTACTGAATGTAGTTCTGGCCAACCTGCGTAAGAAAGAGAAACTTGGAAAAAAGCCTTCTGTGGGGAGGAGGGAGTGAAATCAAGTCGAAAATACCCGAAAGCCCCTGGATCACTGACTGTGTGGAATCAAGACTGAAGCTCGACTTGATGATTCTCCACGAATACATTGGAGAGTCAAAATAAGGGAAGGGTAAAGAAGGGTTTACAGCTTAGTTGAGCAGGGGAACCTTTAACGGCTTGAATTTTTCAGTACTTTATCCTGCCTTTTCCCCACCGTGTTGTTCTGTTTGCCTGCATGTCCAAGGTAATCCCTCTCTCTGTTTACCAAATCTGGAACCTGTCTTTCATACAGTTTAGCCGCCATCTGGACAAGGGCAGCTGTAGCGTGTCTGGTTCTGCTGGTCAGTGTAGGTGGGGAATTGAGCTTGTTCAATGCGGTCTGGAGAGAGAAGGAAGTTCGCTTGTATCTCCAAGCTGTCAGGACAGCATTTATTTGAAGGGAAATATTCTTATTTTTGTAGTGGGAATTCTCTGCAGCCCGTTTTATCTTCGGAAAAATCCATCATGACAGAGAAGAAAAGCCCAGTGTTAGCCCCTGAGCCACCCTCTACGTTAGATGAATACTCGCGTAGAGGGTTTGACAATGAAAAGAGGCTTCACTGAGGCTTCTCGTATCTGCGGTGCCGCAGCACGTGCCCTGGCAGAGAAGCACTGCAGGATTCCGCTTGCTTTGGGACTCTCAAATCAGATGAGGAGCTATGACAGGTATCTGAGATCACAGCTGGGAAACTCGCTGTCAGGCCCCAAAATAGCAGTTCTGCTGGATCCCACCAGCAGCGTGATAGTCATCCTTCAAAACCATTCAGATCTTCCTAATCTCTGCTTGATTATCCTTAGGTGTAGTTTATTGAAGCTTCGGGCTGGGGCTATGGCTACTGGTGAAGGGCCTTATTTTTGCAGTCTAATAACACCGTTCTAAGGCTGTGGAACTGGTGTTAACTCAGGTGTGTTCAAAGAGAAAGCAGCCCTCGCTGCTTCATGAGCAGCTGCCTTACCTGGGCTTCATCCAGAGACACTTGCAGATAAGTCAAGGAACAGCTGAACCCTGCTTTTCAATTTTTTTAATCTCAAAAACTGAGTTCAGTTTTCATTTGAGCTTTGTTTATCCATTCAGACCTGCCTGCAGTATCAAGGGCCGGTGTGTTCTTGGGGGGAGTGATGCAAAGGGACCTGTAAAAGCCAACATTGTCCCCTTCATCTGTGTCCCAGCCCTTTTTCTTACTTTGTTTTAAATCCTGACTGACTTGGAATGGCTTTTCCTTTGAGGTCAACCACTGCGATTATTTTCTACAGTGATTGATTGATTTGTTTGTGTTGAGGTTTTGGGCTGGTATTCCTAATTGGAAACGTGTGCCTTTCTAGCATTAGAGCCTGTTTCGCCCTGCTCTTGGTCTTTTTCAACCTCTGAATCTTGTAGAATTTAAGCTTTTCTGGTGAGGATTGAGCCCTGTGTTACTTGCTATGGTAGATCTTACCCGCTCATATCTTCTCAGTACTGGGAAGAGCATGTTTGACCAGTAACATCTATAAAAGCTCCCAGTACCTATGAGGCGAGTGTAGTGCCAAGGCTGTGCTTCAAAAAGCCAAATAATTCACAGAATCTTTCAAGCTTTTTTTCCCCCCTGCAAAATCATTAGACAGTAGATGAGAAAGTTTTCCTGGCTTGTGCTGCTCACACCTTGCAGTGACAGCAATGGCGTGTTTGAACTTGAAAACATCAGCCTGTGGTTTAGTGTGTTCCCTTGAAGTCAAGAAGTGTGAAAAATAGCATTTATCTTAACGTGAAATTTCTAGAGATTCCCAGAGGATGATAATCTTCATTTCAGAGGCAGCCAGCTGATGCTGTAGATGCCGGTTGTGCCTTTACTGGCACCTTAATTTCTGCCTAAAGAAAGTAAGTGGCGCCTGACCCTTTTTCTCCATTTTCTGCCATGTGCTTTGCTCTGAAATGATTTTTGGAAAACCTGGGACACCAGAGATCTGGGGTTTCCCCACTTCCTTAAATCCAGTCTTAAATAAGATATCTGGAAGTACAAGGCAGAAAACAGACGTTCTCCGCAAGTATGACATTATGGGGGATTGGACTAGATGATCTTTCGAGGTCCCTTCCAATCCCTAACATTCTGTGATTCTGCGATTATGAATTTCTTCTGGCAACAGGACAAACTGCTTGGAGGGGCCGCAGGGAGGAGCATGCATTGCAAAAGTCATTTCAGCTTCTCTATTTACCTTGAGCAGAAGCTCAGTGAGATTTAGATGCTACTGTTACGCCTCCTGCAGCGGCCTCCTCTTGAGTACTCCACGGATCACGATTGCCACCTTAACCTCAACTTTAATCTCTCAGATGGAGACCTTCCTTTGGATGGTACCGTAGAGTCTCTCAAACTCACAGGCCAACTAAGAGGTTCCTCATCTTGCATCCTTTTCCTTGAATTTAGATGCTTTCCATTAGTTCTGCCAGCACCATTTCTAAAACCTCGGGTCTCTGAATATTGTAGCTCTTTGTTGAAATTAATAAATAGTTTAATAATCCCAAATGTTCTCGTCAGAATGAGTTCACAGTTTTACAGACGTGCAGGGTTTTTTTGACGTGGCTGATGACTGAAGCTCCAACTTCGGAAGGTGAAGTGTCCCCTTCTCTGCTAGGGATTCACAGGTAGAGAGTTTCTTCTGACTTGCTCAGCATGTTTTAAGAGCATCTCTTCTACAGATTCCACAATCCTGGTTCTTCCATTTGGTCCTATCTGATTTTGCATTGCAGGTCGTGTATGGACAGTATTTTGGGGTGTTAAGTAGCGTTGCTGTTTGAAAGACCTCGTAAGTTACATGATACCTAAGCCATAGAATCATGAAATACCAGGTTGGAAGGGACCTCAGGATCATCTGGTCCAACCTTTGTTGGGAAAAGAGAAAAAAAATGCCCAATCTCTCTTCCTAGAACTAGGATATCGCAACGCCTTTAAACATGAAGTGGAACTTAACTGCAGAAATGAAGCGTGGCTGAGATTAAGAATGCCCCGTGTCTTTTCACCCGTTGCTTGCACCCTGAAGAGAAACAGCCATCTACTCAGACCACGTCCGTGTGTGTGAGTTGTGTAGCTCACCTCAAAAGACTGTCATGTTGGGCACTGGCTGTTTAACATCAGGAAAAAAGCTAATGAATGGTCCAACTCCACCTTCCATCCACAGCACCAGCCTTTGGATCGGTAGCAGAGAGAGACCACATACCAAACGTGCTGCCTGTGAGCTCTTTTCCAAAGGAAAATACCAGTATTGCCCTGCTCTGGTTTAGCAGCTCTCTTGGATCCAGGAGTGATGCCTAACAGGTTTTGAGCTGCCTAGCTTCAAATGCAGATGAATGGTTCAATACATTTTCTACACCGAGTAGAACATGTATTTACACTCACTATCATTTTTTTTTAAGTAAATATGAAAAGTATATATATTATATATATGAAATAACATCAAGTGGTTTTAGCAGCTGAGGTTTTTTGTGTAATTATTTTCTATCCTGATATCTATAAATCCAGAAGCCACATTTTTAGTAGGGAAGTGTTTGCTTGTTGCCATCCATCTAGCAAACAAGGAGTCGCAAGGAGTTTCTATCGGTATAGTAGTGGAGCGATAGTCGTCTTTTTTTGTCCCCTCCCATTTCTCAGTTGTGTTTCTTGCTTGTAGATGAAACCATCTTCCGTAATTTCCACTATATTTAGGAACCTAGGCTTTTAAGACTTAGTGTAGTGCCATTAGATAGATCGTTGTTAAGGTTTTCAGCACTGGATTCATCTTCTGGAAAGCTCTTTTTCAGAAGAAGGGTTTCGTACTTCTCAGCTGGAGAATTTCATAGTTCCGTGGCAGGCTCATCTGTACAAGTTTTCTGTTTTGACCACGTGTGAACTGCAAAAGAATCCAAGTATTTTCAAAGTATATGATGAGGTACCTGAGCAAATACAGGTTTCATGATGTTTCCACACACGCTTCCAATCGTGCTATAACCCTGCAGAACTGCACTTTAATGTAGCTGTTGTTAAACAAAAGGATACACCAAAACTTCCAAGTTTACTGTAGAACCCATGCTAAGTTGCAGACTCGTTTCTTTTCCATTTTTAAGTATTATTTTCGGGAAAGAAACCTTTTGAAATATCATGTCAACCTTCAGATTAACCCTTGAGCCTCTTAAATGACCCTGAGTCTCACAGGCTTGGGTGGCATTTCTCTGTTCTCCCCCAGTGACTTTGCTGACCTGCAGCACAGGCTTGGAACAGGCTGAAGAGGAGAGTGATAATGAGAAACTCTGCTCTGGAAAGATAGGGATCTTCTGTATAAGGCAGCGTGACAGCACTTCAGGTGATTGGTTTCTTTACCATCTTGTTTATCTTTTTCCTGCTTCTTGTGTTGCTTAAGTTAATTGCCGTTGTGTTTGGATTTCATGAATGTACTTTGACTCAGTTTATATGAAGTACAGTCCTTGTTTGACCCACGAGCATCGAGAACAATGATAATAGGACTTGTCTAAAGATAACAAAATATTTTTGGGCACCTACTGGTATGTATAAGGAGGACAGAACAGGCCCTTTCTGTTGTAACTCGGTTTGCTTTATTAGGTTGAAAATAACCTCTTTATTTTTCCTTGGAGAAACATTCCCCTGGGTGTTATCAGAAAAAAACACACAATGATAAAAACCTGCTTCCTGCTCCCGGAAACATCAAAGCTGGACCTTTTGAGTGTAGATTTGTAGTCTGGTCTTAGATATATTTGTGGGACTGGGCAGTGTGTATGGGAAACAAATAGAATAACACATGGACAACTACTTGGAAAGATACCTGTGCAGTAACTGAAACTTTCTCAAGATGCTCTTTCTATTTCTCCTACATTTTCTGCCCTTTTTTTCTCTCCTCTAGAGCAGGGTGTTACAATTCACATCTTCTACTGAAGGAGCCGTTCTGTCAAGTAACTCACAACGTCCAGTCCCTGTGGTGCTTCAGGACATTCTACTCGACTAGTTTATCCTAGTAAACTACTCCATATCTTACCCATTTGAAAATCTTGGTGCTCAGAATGAGTTCAAATTATCTCAAACATACTTCACTTAACCTTTCTACTATAAATACAGGTAGCTGCCAGACTGAACTGAGCACTTTCATTCTTTTATACCGAATTTTCTAAGGAAACAGGAGAAAAAAAACCCTAGTCCTTTTGTCCCACACGAGTATTCCTGCATATAAATCCTTATCAATACCGTCATTAGTGCTTATAAGAGACCTGAGTTGGAGTGGAGCGTAATGGACTGGTCTGGGTAGGCTGTGCAGCCATGAAGTACAGATGTGATTACCCTTCCCAGACTTCAGTGTTGCCGTTTGCATCTTGGAAACGT
This sequence comes from Todus mexicanus, assembly GCA_013389965.1. Classification (NCBI taxonomy): domain Eukaryota; kingdom Metazoa; phylum Chordata; class Aves; order Coraciiformes; family Todidae; genus Todus; species Todus mexicanus. Next base: position 19,903 of record WEIS01010848.1, read on the forward strand.
AACAGATGAAAAAAACACGTCTGTAGTTGTGTCTAGTGCTGGAAAACATGAGGAAATAAGTTTGAAACTCAATTTTTATTTCCCTTCTGGTTCAGGATGTGCCAGGTGCACCTGGGGAGCAGCCAGCAGAGCAGTCTACATACCTAGATGGGCTTTCAAAAGACTTGGAGGTGTTTTTGCGTGGTGATATTTTAGATCTCAGCACCATCAAACTCATCTTCGTAGCCTTTTCACCAGTTTTCATGCCTTCGGCGTAAAAAATTTGCTAAATTTACTAAACCATGAGAAATCACAGATTCATTTTCCCTTTGCCTGAAACCCTTTGTGTCTTTAAGGGGCGTCACCAAAAGCAGCACCTGGGGATGGGAATAGGACGTGGGGCAGGGGAGAGACTGTGTCTGTTTTCAAGTATTGTGAGGAAAATGAGGGAGATGACCAAGCTCGCATTGCAATCAGGGCTGTATTACAGTCTTATTGCCTAGGCATAGATTTCATTGATTGCCCCTTTTATAAATTAAAAAGCCTTGCTAGATTGCATTATTTTTGAATTTTGTTTTGATTTCAAGCCTTCATACAGTCCTTCTGCTTGGAAAAAAAAAGAAAAAATGGTAGCCAGTCCTTCCAGTTCCTCCTAAGGTGAGGTTTTCCAGACTGCACATGTGCCCCCTAATAAAATTGCTTGCTGTACTGCGAACAATTAGAGTGTATCCTGTATTTACAGCAGTTCAGAAGTTCACTAGCAAATGTTGGTTTTCTTTTCTTACTGCAGCTGTCGGGGGTGAGCGCAAATGGACGGTGCTACAGCAGCGCGCTCGCTGCAATATGATAACGGCCTGCATTAAATGGGATCTGTCTTAACACGCCGAAACCAAACTCTGTTATATGCTTGAATATTCTTTGCTTTTTCAATGTGTTTTCCTCTCGGAAGCTTCCAGATTTCGAGTTCAATCCATAGGATACTCTCGGTGCTTTGCTCAGGGCTTCTTTCAACGGCAGTTTGAGATTCAGGAACAGATTTCCCAAGGACTCGATGATTTCGTATGAAAACGGTTTGTCAACACTTAACATGAGTAGGGGAGTTTCATTATAGCCGTGTTACACCTCAACTGGGACCCAAATAAATTTGCTTTTGTTATACAAGCCAGCTGCCCTTCTCCTCTAAGAGCTTGATTCCTGGGGAGGGGGTGGCAGAGCTGGTTGCGAGCAGATGCTGCCTTTGTGCAGTGGGTTCAGAGCTACCTTCTTTGTATGGTTCCCCTTCTCTCCTTCCCTTACTTCCAGCACGTTGCCACTTTTATGCTTTGAAAGATTAATCCAAGATTGTCTTGGTGTGTCTGTACATCAGTTTAGTCCGGTCAGACCTATTGGAAATGTCTGCTCAGCCCCTAGAGAAGGTGTTCCGGTTAGATGCTCTGGTCAGATCTCAAGTCACCACAGAAACAGTGATTGCTGAGCACTTGGATAGGTCCAGCTATTTCTGAGCATTAATGGGTAAGAAAACCTGGCTATGGAGAAGATAGATATAAGCAGAGTATCGGGACAAAGTTAATTTTATCGTATTTTCACCATCATTTCATCAATTCTGCTTGTCTGTGGTCCTTCAAAGCTAGGCTTGGCAGCAGCAGAAAAGGAATGGCACGTATGAGAGAAATCCAGGACTTCTGCTTTATTGCACTGACAGAACCAAATTGTTCAATCTGTTGCCTCATCTGTTTCTTGCCATAGCTGGGAGTCGTAAAGGTCAGGCCATCGCAGCACAAAGAATATAATAGTTAACATGCTGCATCTCGCAGCGTTACCAGCTGGCTAGCGCATCGCTCCCATTGAACAGCCAGGCTCCTGCCCAAGGAGCGTAAGCAGCATCCTCTGCCTATTTTGGGAATGCGTCAAAGTCAAAAGGTTCCCGAGGTGGGAAGCCCGGGATGGTCGGCACCGCGCTCCGCTCTGACGTCCTGCCCTGCGCTTCGAGAGGGGCTGCGGCCGTTTTCAGTCGGAAATAATTCTCATCTTCCCCGAGAGGTGCGGCTTTTGTGGTCCCTGCGCAGTCGGCTCTTTTTGCTGATGAAAAATGTCCTTCCTGGTGGACGTGTGTCTGGGGAGGCGTTAGAAGATGGAAGCCTCTGCCAGTTACCAGTCACCTTCAGCTGGTAGGGTAGAGTTTCTGGGTGACAAAGCTTTCATCCCCCCAAGAAGTCGAGGTTACAGCTGCTCTGCTTGTTACGCCCTCGTGGAGGAGAATAAGAATCGTGGCGATGGCTACAAAGCAATAGCTGGGCTATCAAAATTCTTCTTATTATCTCCTTTATTCACAATATATATGAGTGATACAAATAATTATGGTTGAAATGACTGCCATGGAGGAGCTTTTCGGTTTAAATTTGATCTTCAGCATGGTGTCTAATGTACCTGTCTCTGCAAAATACCAGCTGATCGCAGAGGCAAAGTGAACACACTTTAGTCATCCTCCTCACCCTTCCTGTTTCAAAGGGAGTCTTCTGACTCTCTGGCTCTTCCATCTCCCTGTGTTTTTCCACGGTTTTAATACGTATTAAATGGTGATGCTTGCACGAAGAGTAACGACACGCTCTTGGCAAGATAAATCCAGAACTAAAAGCCAGTTATTCCTCCCTTCCAGGATTCGTGTTAGCAGTTTTGCATCCTAACAACCCTTTAACTTAGCAGTCACCAGCTCAGTGCTTCATATCACATTAGAGCTGGGAAGTTAGCTCCACTTTGAGGTGCCCCAGGCTGCCAATCTTGGCTGGGCTTTGCTGTAGGGTGTCAGTAGGCATCAATGAACCAATCACGGTTGTAATTTAAGAGACAAAAGTAGATTCGAAAGGACGGAAACTTTTCTTTTTGAGAATACTGGGATGACAAAAAAAATCACCGTCACATGCTCTCAGGGTAGGTTGGCTAGCCTGCTAGTCCCTTCTGGTTCACCAGCGTGTTTATTGGAGGCTCCATCAGTGCTTCGGCCTCGCAACACCACGGGGATTTAATTCCCGAAGCGCGCGGATCGGCTGGAGCGCTGGATCCCACCGCGTATGCTGGGCGTGCACCCAAGGAAGGGGACACGTGGCCCTGGGCTTCCCGAGAGCTCTGCCTTGTCGAGTTGTGACAAAGCTCTAACATCTTCTGCGTTGCAGCTGATGGGCTGGGTGGGACCAGGCAACGAGAAAGCCGCGCTGTCCACGGAGATTAGGGCCCCTTGCCTCGCACCTACCGGTCGTGGTTCCCGTTGCTCGCGTGGTGAATCAGAATGACAGAGAAGATGCTATTTTAGCAGAGTGTGGCTTATGCTTCAGCGCTTTGTGTGGAGAAGCTCGGCCGCGGGTGAAAGCTGGGGGAAAAGACCTTGATGGTTTGAAACGCAATTTATTAGTTGAGTTGGGGTTTGTAAGACCTCCTGACTGTTGTCGTGGTTTCTTTCGGGCACACGTAACTAGATGAGACACAGAAACGCCTTTCGGTGAATTCTAGTCTCTAGAACTCGTTGTTTGACTGCTTTTCTAACTAAATCTTTACTGTTCAGTGTTTTAAATCTTCTCAGCTGTTGCTATTCAAGGAAAAGTATTGCCTTGACTTGTTCTTTCATTCTTCAAATCTTCATAAGTCGCCCAAGTTGCTCTTTGACTTAACAGCACCCAAGTCGCTCTTTGTTATTATATTTCACCACTTACACTTATGAACTTCCAATGTGGATTTTTTTTTCTTTATTAAAACCAAAAAAAAGGAGGGGAGAGGGCATATTGATGCAAGCAGCGTGGGATATTTTAGTACCTCCCGCTTTTGACCGTTACATGCCTCATCCTCCAGAACGCCTTTTCATTGTGATTTACTTTTCCTTTCTAAAAAGGTGCCATACTTGGCAGATCCGAAACACAGGAGTGTATCTACTACAACGCTAATTGGGAGAAAGATAAAACGAATCGCAGTGGTATCGAACCTTGTTACGGTGATAAAGATAAAAGACGACACTGTTTCGCTACGTGGAAGAATATTTCTGGATCAATTGAAATCGTGAAGCAAGGTTGTTGGCTAGATGACATCAATTGTTATGACAGGTAAGTGAGTTTTCCTAGAAATTTTGATTTTTCTTTGGAATTTTGAACTATTTTGCCTGTCCGTAATTTATATAGTCTTCCTTCTGCCAGCAGCACTTGAGACAAATGATAATATGGTAGTCTGTGAATATTTACCTTGGGTTTAGATGTACACATATATCACACAGGCTTTTTTTCTGCTCATTTCCCTGTATTCAGAGGCCTGACTTCATCTCAGTACTTGTTTGAAGAACAGCATGGGTTTACCTTCTTCTGTTTATTTACTCTGTAATAAAAATCGTCTGTTTAATCTACTCTTCTTTTAGGCCATTAATAATACATCTTTCTAGTGACTCCTTGTTGCCGAACGACGCAAATACGGTTCTCAAAATCCAAATGCCAAATTCTATAATTTGCTTTTCCGAAGTCTTTGAAGTAGGCAGGGCAGCGCTTTGCATCTGCTCTTGACTTAAATGGGAAAAATACTTCCACGTTTATTTCAAAGCTCACCTCGGTGGCAGCTCGAAGAGACATCGAATATTCTACAATTCCAGTCATTTTTTAATAACAGATGGTCTAGCAAGTACCCGTGAGCGGTAACAGCAGGACTTGGGGGTTGCTAGATGCTGACTGAATAAAGGTCATGACTCTCTTGAAAGAACTATAATATCATTTCTTAAGTACTGTGCTGGGGTTTATTTGATTAAACCAGTTATTTTCTTAGTTCTCCCCCTTTCCAAGCACTGAACGCGTCATAGATCTTCATTCAGATGTATTTATAAATTCTTTTTAGCAATGCTGTAGGAATCTTTCCTTCCGCGTTTCTTAAATCCTGAATGAGCAGAAAAAAATCATTAGAGTCATTTCTACCAGATACAAGCTGCCCTCCCCCCCACTAGGACATTTTCTGCTTTAATGGTGGTTTAAAGCTGAGTTGAGCAGTAGTTGTGGTTTATCTGTTTCTTGGAGAAGCAGCAAAGCATCTGCGAGCTCGCTTGCGCAGCATGCTTGGAATTCAGCTCTGCTGGAAGGCGAAGGACAATTTGCAAGAAACCTTATTTCTTCCTCCCAGTATCTAGTAACTCTTGAGTTACTCAGGATGGGACGTACTTTTTGGGGTGGTTTTAAACCCTTGCTTGGTTGTAGCTTTGCAGAAGTTGAGGTGGTTGCAGTTTCTGGACTAAGTTCAGTACTGCCAAATGTTGAAATTTTGAGGATGGAAATAGAATTTGTCGATTTGGAAGGAGAATTGGGTTCTGTAGTGTGGTTATCCATCTAGTTCCAAGTGTCTTTGGACCATCTCAACAAATAAATTGATACTAAATTCTCCCTTGAGCAAAGAAAAGATATTGGAAGAAGAAATGAAGGGCAGGAAGGATGGTAAGGAAATAGCTGATAACTGAGTAAAAATTGGTTTGGCTCAAAGAGCTCACGAACTGTAACTTGTGGTTCGAATGCTCGCTGCCGGATTTGTCTGAAGTGTCCCTTAAACAAAACCTTATTTCTGGGAGTGAGGAGAGATTTACTAACGGGGGAGTTCCAGTGTGATGAACTCCAAGCAACAGCAGATGAAGAACATCAGAGAATAAGTGTTTTATGGACGTTACAGTGCAGTGTAATTGTAATTTCTAGCTCTAGAAAATAACCCTCATTTTTGAAGATGAAGCCAGAACTTTTTTTGACAATCTTCAGCTGTATTTCAAACCCTCAACTGTTTCTGCAGGATTTTCAAACTCCTCTTCCTGCTGTCAAGTTGTCTCCTGTGTGAAGCCCGTTTTTCTTTCCCGACTTGACTAGTTTCAGCTTATTTGTTAATCAAAGTCCTTTGCTGCAGTTAAATCATTGAGTGGAATCAGCCCTGTCCCTGCACGTAACGTAGGCGGGGGAAATTGTCAAAACTTGATAGCTTTTTTTCTAAAAATAAAATAATTCTCCTTCCCACTTATCTGCAACCCTACGCTGAGTTTATGGTTAAACACCAGCCACTGGATCATTTGTTTGTCCTGATTAAATCTGGATCATGAAGTGTTCTTCAGTATCCTGGTGGTTTTCTTTATCTTAAAAATAGCCAAAATGTGCTGGTTCAGTTTTATGTTGCAATGAACTATCACTAAAATAACAAAAATAAGTTTATTTCTCCAGTTTCAACTCTTACTTGGCTGGTATGTTGGCCTGGATGATTTAATGACGTTCACTTGAAATTTTAAATATGAGCTTTTTTTTTTTTCCTCTTAAAGGAAAAAAAAAGGAATTAAAGATGAATAAGTTTTGCATTATTATCTTTTCTAGGAATGACTGCATAGAGAAGAAGGACAGCCCTGAAGTGTTCTTCTGCTGCTGTGAAGGCAACATGTGCAATGAGCGCTTCTTCTATTTTCCAGAAATGGAGGTCACGCAGCGTAAGTTACTCTAACAAGTTTCTGAAGGAACTGCTTAGAGTTTTAGAAATACTTGATATTAAAAATTCTTTCCAAAAGATCCTGGTCGTTTCTTCCTGCCAGCAGGTTTCTCATTCCGGGGTGATAGAGCTCTGTGTGCATTCCCATCAAGAGCCTATAAAATTGCCCCTTCATATCTTGGATTTTGAAAGGTCTCTCTACTAGAAGTAGTTTCAATTGATAAAAGGTACTTCAGTGCTTTTCAAAGGGTGAGAAGGAAGGATAATCTGCAATAATTGGCTGGTTTAAGACACTGAAGTTACTGTCAAATCTTACCTTAATTGTGTAGTTAAGCTTCTGTAAGTGTCTGTAAATCATCGGGCTAAAAGCCACATCGTCCTAAGATGCCTGGATCAGCCCATGAACGCTCCTCTTCCTGAAACAAAGCTCTCCCTCTTTCTTTAAACTAATCGGACCTTTGAGTTTGGCTGTAAATTGACACAGTAACCTTTAAAAAGGGGAAGAGAATTTCCTCCCAGGTTACAAAAAAAACACGTAGCCAGACTTAACCGATAATTGTTTTAAAAAGCAATAGCTACAAGACGATTTGATTACTCTTGCATATCTTCTTCCAGTCAAGAATCTAATCTTTGTTGGAAAACCGAATAACGTTAATAACCCAACTGAAAACGGCAAATGTCTCGTGTACCGAATAGCCAGAGGAAGTTGTTTATGAAATTAAATAACATTTGCTATGAAATTAAAATAGCCTGTGTTGACCCAAGAGGTATTCTTGCCATTTTTGTCAGCGGTGCTGCCAAGGCAATAATTGACATTCTTCTTCGCTCTCGTGAAACCTCTTTAGCTGCAGGGGTCCGCGGTAGCTCCTGGACCAGCTGCCCCAGGAGCAGGGCTTCTCTGGAGGTCACATGGAAACACGTTCGGCTAGAGAACTTTTACTTCCAGCAAACCAAGAGCGCGTAGAAATTTTTGACAGATCATTTCTGGCCTGTTCTACTGATTAATGACGTCTTATTGTATCCATTCCAAAGATTAAACCTCTGTATCGAGTCCTTTTCTATTCTTTAAGTGATGGCATTGCAATTTTAAAACACAGACACCTCTTGCATGCTGTAGATAGGCAGAGCTTAGAAGCACGAAAAAGTTGATGTGCTGATGTGTAAATCCGGGGAGCTGAGTTATTTCTTAATAATACGAAATGAAGCTTTCCAAAATGCTGCCTAAAGCACGAAGGTTTATATTAGAGCCCGTTACTTGATCAAATATTGTCAGCCTGTTGTGCTGGCAGCAGGGATTCTTAGCTAATGAAGATGCTAGACACTTAAAGCACTGGATGATTTTTGTTTCTTAAAAGCTGTGTCCTCTTCCGTTTTTTTTTTCCCTTCAGCAACTTCCAATCCCGTCACACCTAAGCCACCTCTTTTCAACACCTTGCTTTACTCGTTGGTGCCTATCATGGGAATTGCAGTGATTGTGCTCTTTTCCTTCTGGATGTACAGACACCACAAGCTGGCGTATCCTCCAGTACTCGTTCCAACTCAAGTAAGTCGCTGTGTTGTGATTTTGAGGGGGTTTTTTTGAAGGGTAAAAGAATTTTCTAAAGAGGGGAGGAGACAAAGGTGTGTGTGCATCTGTCCCACGACCGAAGTCCTCACTTGCTTTCCTGGCTTGGAGGTTCTAATGCTTACTAGCGTAAGGCTTAGCTCAGCTTGTGGCCTTATCTTTTTTCCTCTTCCTTGTTTACGTATTTTGTTTTGTCTTCAAATGTTTGAGTTTTAGCAGTGTTTGTGTTTTGCTTCAAAAATATGATGAGATTGCGGTCTCCAGATTTGAAATGTAAACTGGCTGCGTTGCATCAAAACAAACCTGTTTTGGCGGCGCGCGTCTGGTTCCTGCTGTTGTCAGGCTCCAGCTGATTCTGGAGGTGTGTTTAATATTAATACTAGAATTCCTCCTCCTTCAGGTCTGTCTAGAGATTTAGTTGAGATTAGAAGGCCCGGATGGAAAGAGTTACGATGGCAAATTCTTAGGAAGGATGACAAAAATGTGGTAGCGGAGAGAGAAGCGACTTGCCCAGGGGTCCCACAACGCTTGAGTTTTTATTGCAGGAATTGAACTTCAGCTCCTAACTCATTGTGGTGACCACTCAGAATACACAGTGATGGTACAATGGTGCTGTTTATGCTTAAATAAAATTAAAACACTTGTTATTTTTGATAGGGCCTGCATTTAGAAAGGATTCACGTGTATTGGCTCTGTACTGCCAGCTCCTGCGATCTTTGCCGTGTCACCACTTGACTCCAGCGTGTTCCAGGAAGCAGCATTGCCTGTGGTTGATAAAATTGGTTTGGTTTCAGTTTCGTAGTAATAGATAAGAAAAATTTAGGGGGAGGCAGCGGGCATATGTTCATGCCAAATGAAAAGAACATAATTTCGAGGGAAAAAGTATGTTTCCTGTCCTTGCAGAAAGTATTGCAGATCCTCAAACTTGGTGCAATCTGTTAGCATAATTATTTCATCCATCTCGATTTTTTTTTTTTCATGTATTTGGGGCTTCACGTCAACCTAGTAGTCTTCACTGTGAGATCAAATTCGTAACTGCTAATTGTGGGAATAACTTCAGCATGTGATTTCCTTTCTGGACTGAAAGAAAGAAGTAATAGAAAAGCAGGCAAACGTTAAATACGCGTGAGATACCAAGAACTTGACTTCTTGTGTTTTTTTCCTCCTTTTTATTGCCGTTCCTTTCTTGCACGGTTTATGTTTGCTACAGGAGTGGACACGTCATAAATTTTTAATAAATAGGGTAATAACCTGTTTTGTTAATGCTCAGATGGTATCTGTTGGGATAAGTATATGTTGGCGCTTGAGCTCGTTATGGTGTAATAACATTTTCTTATCTTGTGGTGAATAGGCATTAAGGTTTGATGTGGAAAGTCAGGAAAAGCTACTTCTGCCTGAAAAACTGAAATGAAATTTTTATGGAAATAAGAACGTATAAATACTCTCCCATATGCAGCAGAGCAGTATTTCCCACTTTAAATTTGATTCGAGCTGATTTAAACAGGAGGCAGAGGAAGCAGGAAGAGAGGGGAGAAGTACTAGTAATTTTGTAACCACGAAACTAGCATTCAAATATTTATGCAATTAATATATTTAATATTAATATTAGACGTAATAATTAAAGTGTGAGTAGAGTTTGTGGGCGAATGGGTTCTTTCCTAAACGTTTCTGTAGCAAATGGTAGAACGGAGAGATGAGATGTATAGCAGATAACTCAGAAGAAAACAGGGATTTCTCTGTGTGAGAAACAGATAAAGGTTATCCCATTTCACTCGGTTTATTCCCGGAAGGCGATGCAAGTACTAAGGTTCAGTGCACCCTGGTACTCATCTTCTTTTTTTTGTTTTTCCTAGTGAAAATTAAAGGATAGGTGAGGAATAAGGCAAAGATAAAAATGAGGAAACACTGAAGAATGAGAAACTCAGGAGGAATAAGGAGAATAAAAAGTCAAAGAGCAAAAGGGGAAGAAAAAGGAGGCAATAGGTTAGAAATTTTGGAACCTATAGTGAAATATAAAGGACCAACATCTGAGAAAATGCAGACAACTTCATTTTCTTTTGAAAGTACAAGCGTTTCACTGTACACGTATCAGAGAGGCAGTTCCTGAACAGACCGAGCTGAGTTCAGTGGATTAACTCCACTTGATATTCCCTTTGAATGTCCAGATAAGTACTGTAGAATATCGCAGAATCACAGGACGTTCGGGTTTGGAAGGGACCTCAAAACATCATCTAGTCCATTCCCCCCACCGGAGGAGGACCACCTAGATAACTTCACGTAGTGGAACTGGTTTATATGTTCCATTTAAGCTTGGAAAGCAGCAGGTAGTTTTGTTTGCTCCTTCTGTGTTTCATTCTTGCTTTCTTTCAGGTATTTGGGTAGAGGGTTGCTAGATCAGGTGCCTGCCGAGATGCTCCCGTGTTGGTGCCTGAGTCCGAAGCGCTGAGCGGTCCCGAGCTGTGTGCCCACGGCCAGCGTGGGGACCTGGCCTCGCTCCCGCCGCTTCCATTAATCTTGGCTTACGGACTTCTTTGTCTCTTGTTTGTGCTGTTAACTGCACGCCTCGCTTGATTGTGTGGGGTGCTAGCGAGTTAAAGCTGTCAAATTTCAGAGAATCTGTCACTGTTTCAATTCGTAAATGAGTTATTAACAAACGCAAGTTGGCTAAATACATATGTGTGTATGGAAAATGGTTTGAAAGAGCTACTTCATTTTCTTATTTATGTTGGATTTAATTGTGCAGCAAACGCAATTCGTATGTCTGATCAAATTTACCAAAAAAAAAAAAGGGTTAGTATTTTAAATATTTGAATGCGTGCGTTTTTATATAGAAAGAGTTACTCTCACCCCATTAATTTTCACTCACGAGCGCTGAAAATCAAACACTACCGTCTTTTTCACTCTCAAATTAGGTGCAGTTTAGATTCCCCCCACAGCATCCTACTAATATTCCTGGTGGAACCATGAGCGCGCGGATGGCAAGGAGTTGATATGTTTTGCTCATTTAACTTTAACATCTCTTGAGCTCGGGCCAGAGTTGTCAGTCAATGCTAATTGCAACTGTGGTGTTACCGCTCTGTCATCTGATAGATGGGACCGTAACCTATTTTATGGCATAACTGACACAAGTAACACTTTGGGGTTTTTATCAGTTCCCGGAGCTGTGGCTCCCGACGTTTTACAGCCATACTGTGCAAAGACAGGTTAACCTCTTGTACTTTTTGTCGGGTGCCCAAGTTATGAATAATCTCACTGGATCACAGAGTTGCTTTTTTTTTCGGTTTTGTGGTGTTTTTAAAAACAGAGTCATATGTTGAGAGGGTTGGGGGAAGAAAAAAAAAACCCAACAACGCTTTAGGGATTCACATCATGTCATTTTTCTTCGTAACCTATTTTTGTGCTTTCTTCTGAAACGTTTGAGATGACTCGGGTCAAAGATGCTTCATGTTTTTAGTCGCTAAGCACAAGAAAGCCCTGATCTAGGCCTCTGCGGTGTTACCAGGGATTGAAAAATTAGGAATGGCCAGATCCCACGTATCCTACTGCTGTCTGTTAATGTCCCTAAAAGCAGGCTGGCTGGCTAGGAATTGCCACTTCTTTCTCCTCTCAGACAGGAGGATTACATGCAAAAACCACAATTACGTCTTTTAACCTCCTCAATATAATTTCTTTTAAGCTTTTCAACCAGTATTCCCTGTATTGAGCACAATAATCTTTCATGTGCTTCATTTTTTGTTGGATTATTATTTTTTTAACCCCATGTGGATAAACCTCCCTGGTCCTGTGTATATGGAGAACATCCCTTGTCTTCAATGCCGTGTGCTGTGTGAGCCAAGAATCAAGGATCATCGAAGCACGTGTCTCAAATATAAAGAGATCCTGATCTTCTCAAGCCTCTGGTCTCCAAAGTTTTTTAAGCATCGAAAAAATACTCTGTGGTTTTGGTTGGTGACAAGCAATATTGGTTTGGCTCCCTTGGCTACCAAACCGTGACGATCTTTCTTCAGTGAATCTTTTCCTGAAGAAACCCAAGCCCGAGTAGATCTTTGTAGCTACGTCGTGGTTTTGGTGTTTGTATTTCAGCTGTAAGAAATTAGAATTGAAAACAGTTTCGCATAACGTGCGTGAGGTGGAGAGCGGCGAAGGAGGAAAATCTGTAGCAGTGGCAGATGCCAAGAAGTATGTTCTGAACTAGTGACTGCAGGTCCCACCGCATGTGTAGCAGAGGGGAACCAAATTCTGTGTTGGAAACTAATAGCAAAAGAACATAGGACAAACCAAGGGCAGCTCTTTGCTGCGGCTCTTAACCTCAGACATTTGGTCTAGGCCAGCAGACCTGAGCCAAGGAGTTTGGGCAGTGTGTGTGTGTAACTTAGTTTGTTTTCAAAAACCATGGAATTAATTAGTAGCGGGAATTTTTTTATGATTGGTGTTGGAAAATATTTTCATTTATTGTTTTTTCTTCTCTAAATTAACTTCTGGCACATCGGATAATCTACTGGGTGCCCTTAAATTTTCCGGGGTAATCTTTATCCCTTTGCCACAGGAGGAAAATCACAATTGGGTGCGGAAGAAGAATGAAGAAATTCAATCAAGGGTTCCGGGGTTTTGTTCCATTTCTGTCTTCCAGCCTCATTTCTTTCTCTCGTTGTTGTTACAGATATTTTAATAGAAACATTATAACACTTGAAAAATGAAGAATGGGAAAGGGAGAGGTGTTTTCACGAGGACTTGTTCCAAAGCTAGGAAGATGAATAGCTACTTGGAAAACACGTGCAGGAGAAACCAAGTGCTTATAGGAAATAGAAAAAGTGATTGATCAACAAAGAAAAGCTGGAGCCCAGAAAGGAGAAGAATCAAATAAATAAGTAAATCAAGACCGAGAGCTGGTGACTAGCTAGGAAGGAGTTATGGTCAGGCACTTATCAATGGTTAGTGAATGATTAACATACAGCGAGTGGCAGTGTTGGTATTGAAAAGGAATAGCTGAATGATCTCAGGGCTGGCCCTGCGAGTTGTGTGCGTGTTTTCCCATTTTCCAATGCTCCATTTCAGATCTTCAGGACTAATAAGCTGCTCTTCTTTAATTGGTTCAAATCAGTAGTTGGAATGACGCAGGAAAAAGATCTGGTGCTGTCCTGTACTTGCGGTCCTGTGAAGCACAACCACTGAACGGTTGTTTAAAGGAAAAATAAAACCATTAATCCAGGGATACTGTGCGAATGCAGTAGGAGGGTTGTTTTAGATGAGGACTCCTTCATGTGTAAATAGCTTCTAACTGTGTTTTGGATTCGCTTTGTATCTTTTTTAGCATTCATGAGCTATTACAACACAAGTAGTTCCTTAAAACCTTTAACAAAGCGAAGAATTTGTATGATAAATAATTGAAAGCCAAGTCCATAGCGCTGAGTTCTTGCTCAGCCCCCAGTGTACAACCCCATGTCCAGAACTTTGGTTCTAAATCTTGGCAGTTTTGGAAAAAATCCTTTTAAAAGCGCTTTCCTGAATTCTCCCTTTGCTCTCAGAGTGAGCCATCTCCATTTATATAAACCATAAACGCAGCTATATTTTTCTTTTAATCTTCAAGACGTAAGAAAAGACGAATCCAGACTTAATGCATCTTATCCTAAATGGCAGCCTGAAGGGAACTTTATAATTAAAGTACAATTAAGCAAAGAGTTTCAAGTGGATTTCTGTAGTGAACTTCAAGTTACTTTGTGCTTTTACATCGATTCAAGCGGAGCATTGTCTTCAAAACTGCGCTTTTGATATTCTACCTTATTCCTTGAGTATTAAAAAGCTGGTTCAAAGATTAGGGCTGCACAGAATGAGTCTGAGAGGCTGGTGGAAGATGATGTGTATCCGTCTCCTGAGGCTGGACAGTGATTTACCTTGAAGAATTTCGCTGTTGGTAAAGAGCAGTATTCAAAATAATCTTCTCTCAGGCAATTTGTGACAGGCCGAGAGGGCACAGCCTGAAGCTGCACCAGGGGGGGGTTAGGTTGGATGTTGGGAAGCTCTTCCTCACAGCAAGGAGGATAAAACCCTGGAATGGGCTACCCAGGGAGGTGGTGGAGTCACCGTCCCTGGAGGTGTTTAAGGCCAGACTGGATGCCACACTTAGTGGCAGGGTTTAGCTGAGTGGTGGTGGTGGGTCATAGGCTGGACTCGATGATCTCAGAGGTCTTTTCCAGCCTTAATTATTTTATGATTTTAGATTACCAAGAGCACACGTAGATTGTAGCCTTAGTGCTTTGGAGCAATCGTAGGGAGGCAGAAATACTGATCTCAGTGAAGTCTGCAATCGGGTGCTCTGCCTTCAGGAGCGTTGTAATGATATTCCGTAGCAAAGTCCTGTTTACATATCCTTGGATACGCTCTCCTGGAGGTTTTAAATTGACGTCTTTGAGGTAATCTATCACTAGATGGATGAGAATTACTCATTTCACAAGATATACAAGAGTATTTCATTTTACATGCTGCGAAGAGCTTGAGAGACGACGGGTGAACACACAGAGGTCATAGTTAGGGAACTAGTTAGGAACAAATGAAGGAATCAGCGCAATAAGTTTCTAATACAAAAACTTGTGTTTGTTTCCAACACCATTTTTATAGACATTTTTGTAACCTGCCTTTTTTGTTTTGTTTTGTTTAATGAAACTTCTTCGAGGTTCAGAATATGGTTGTGGATAGCCCAGATTTTGGAAAAGACCCACCCTGCCTGACTTTTGGGTTTAATTGGTTACAACTCTCGCAGTCATTTCCCTAATCCCTGATAAAACCTTTAGAAGTAGCTTCCAGGGAATATAGTGTCTTTATGTACATGTGTGTACATCACTGCGATTTTGAGGGATTGGGGGGGGTGTAATTACTCCCACTTTTAAAAAGTTGTATTAATTTCTGCAGTGAGAAATCATATGTTTGCATCTCTGCGATGTCTGATACTACTTAAACCAGCGATGCTTGCAGTTCCGATGGCAAGGCTGAGCTGCTGGTCTGTCAGCTGAAGAGAAGGATGCTGATTTTAAAATCAGAAGGTTTCTGGCGTGCCTAAATGTCTCTCTGAAAATTTTCCTGCACGTCTGATTTATTAGCTTTTAGGAGAAGCCGGATCCCCTGAAGAGAGCAGTGAGAGGCTGGGGAGAGGGCTCTCATTTCTCAGTTTCATGTTTGCAGTTTCTCATTCTGGTAGGAGCAAAAAGGTTGAATTCATGTATCTTTTTCCTTATTTCTGAGGAATTTACATAATTCTCAGGAGCTGGAGAATTTTAATAGCAAATAGGCCTGAAAAAATGACTAATAAGTTTTGTACAGGCGCAGGAAAGACGTTTGTTGAATAATTATTTCACACAAGCGACGCTTTTTAATTTTTTAACAGTTACTGCCTGTTCTCCGACTATTTGAGTTAGCAGAAATCTGAGTACACAGAGAGATTTCTATTACTCTCTTCAGAAGCCATTCCCTCTTAGATTCACAGATTGAGCAATACTTTTCATTTACTTGGCTGCTGTTTTAAGCAAAGGAATACGAGGGACTTGGAGGAGGAAGTTCTTCCAGTAACTGTGCTCGTGGTTTGTGGACTTTGTGCTGCAGAATCTTCCTTGTGAGTACTCGTGGAATAGCTGCGGCCAGGCTGGAGCCACCAGCATAGAGCTGCTCAGCTGCTCTGAAAACCAGTTTAAAACCAGGTTTTCTGTTTACTGTGCAGGTTGTTTGGTTTTGTTTTCCCTTATGGAGTGCCCCAGAATATTTGCAGGTTGTGCAGCTCCTACAAGAATCTGCTTCAGACTCTTGGGGAGGGTGTTAATGTGCTTCTCCGGTGGTCAAGAGCAGTGATCCTGTTGGGCTCCAGCGTTCTTTAGTGCTCTGTCTGTGGCAGCAAGCTCTATTACAGTACCTATAAATCTGACTCCCAACTAATCTAGGCTTCAAGAAATACTTGAGCTCTTCTGTTATTAATTATTTAGCTAATGGTAAGTGTGCTAGACAGTTTTCACATGCAGAGAAAAGCCGCTTGTTGGCCCTACGCTCTGGAGCATCCTAGGAACATAAAGACAAAGGGTGAAGAAAAGGATGATTGCCGCTGCGTGGCACCTAAGTACTTCAAGGGTTTGAATTTCATGCTCTTGCAACATCTATCTGAAATTATAGAGGACAAATTAAACAGCTCGGGCAAAAGTACAGGAGGAGGGACGAAGGCGTCTCAGTGCTGCTCTGCTTGAGTGACAACAAGATGGTTCAATTAAGAGGAGGTAAAAGTAGCACAACAAGCACGTGTCATTAAAATGTGGTTTAAGTTGCAGTAACAGCACTCCGGGACTTGGGGTTTTATAACGAATTTCCTTCCACAGTCTGGAAACTCATGTGACTTGTTTGAAAGGATCTTTTTTTACAGTCTCCCTTTATATCTGCTTGATATCATATTTGCAAGTTCGCTTCTTCTAGTTATACCTCTGGCGTGCCAGATTTATCGATTCAATTTAGTAATAGCCACCTGATCTGTGACAACCTATTTGTTTATAAGGTTGAGTTCTAACTGAGACTAAAGTTTTCCTTCTCCACAGCAAGCTAATTGCAGGGACTCCTCAAGAAAGGCACCGCTGCCCTCTCCTGCACACTTGTGGCATAGCAAGAAATGACTTTGCATAACTTGTGGTCGCATATTTAATTTTCTGCATATGTTTCTAAACTGTTTTGTGGTAACGTGACTGTTTATACACCTGTAATGGACAATTCTGGGTTTAATTATAAGATCAATTCTGATAGTGGTCTTTATAATAATCTCTATTTTTGCCCATTTTTCTCTGCTAACATAAATGATGGAGTTTAAATCATCTATTACTAGTACAAGCAAGTGTTGATTAGTGCAAGCAAGTGTTGATTAGTGCAAGCAAGTATTGATTAGTACAAACAAATATTGATTAGTACAAGAAACTATTGGTATCCCCGTGAATACTTTTGTTGTTAATTCACAAACAATTTATTTTGTCTCTGCTCTCAAAAGCTGTTTTTTTCACCCTGTTCTTGGTATAAATAGTAATTTCTTCTGCCTGTGTTTTTTCCCCTCTCTTCAAGCACGCCTTTCATATAATGATCGAGGTAAGATGCATTGATGTTTGTTCATGGTTATGGAACTTTCTGTGGACATGTAAGACGTTGTTTTGGTCTGAGTTACATTTAATTTTCAGCGTTTCGGCCGACAAATTTGTAAGCACGTGTGGTTTAGAAGCACAAATTTAGTCTGCTGTTCGTAGCTTTCTTAAAAACAACTGTTGATTTCTCAGGCTGCCCAGTTAAACGTCTNCTTGCATCATCTCTAATTAACAGCTGAAATGCCCCATAAATGTAATTGAGAAGAAAACAGAATGGTGCTATTTAAAAACTTTCCTGAATGTCTTGCATCTGTAAAGATTTAGCAGAGTTCCTTCTATTTGTCTTGCTGTTTTGCTTCAAAGGCCGTAGTTTCAGATAGGGAAGAAGCTGAGCTATCCTACCTCCAAGTGACTGCTTGGTTTATATCACTCTGGGGAGTATGCTGTAAAAGAAAACAGAGGATTTTGTGGGGTGAAAAATAGGAAAATTGTCACCATTTAAAATAAATCGAGTTTGTTACAGATCATAGGGTCAGTTTTAGAATAGTTACAAAAATTTAAGACTTCTGACTCCTTTTACAGTTTTTAGATCTTAACTTTTTATGGGTCATCTGGTTGAAAGTGAACCAGGCCCAAACGAGCAAGGGAGGAGGAAACAACCCAAGATAGTCATCAGACTCCTTCCGTGGGAGCTTGTCAACCATAATCACAAAATAAGCTGCAAACTAAATGTAACCAAGGGG
>WEIS01010852.1:0-14669 GCA_013389965.1 Todus mexicanus
TTTTTTTTCTCTCTGCTCACAGCAAGGAAACAGGATGCCACAGCTTTTCCAAAAATATTTTACTAAATAAATAGAACTGCAGGCAGTCTCCACGAGCCAGTCTAGCAGTGCCATGTGACAGAGGCAAGGGTTACATTTAAATTCAGTTTTAATTCAGCAAAACACCAACACTTATTTACCACAGTCCATAAAATTCAAATGACAAAATACCTCCGACAGACAGCTTAGTAGCCTTCTTTACTCCAGCAATGTGAAAGCACAACAAATCAAGTCAGCACATGTCCTGCAGTATCACACTGGGCCAGCAGCAATGCAGGCACTAGCAAGTGACTCCTCAACAAAATCACCACATGTTCAGGGGCTCTCAGTGCATCTGACAGCCCTGAAAGTTCTGTCACTTCTGTCCTGTTCCTAGGGGATCTTCCAGCTGTTTGAAGTACCTAGGAGACCACCTTTAGTATAACCTATACATTGCAGCACTATAAAGAGACACAGTCATACATGTCCCAGTTGGCCTATTGACATTGTTTCAAAGGAAGCACCATTGTGCCGTTACTGTTCCCAATGCCCATGTCACTGCAACCTTATCACGTGAAGGATGCTGCTAGACGTGCTACCCAGACCCCTCAGTTTAGGTGCAACTTCATAAGCCTTGGCAGCAGAGGAGAAGATGGGCTGATAAAAAAAATCATAGAATCGTTTAGGTTGGAAAAGACCTTAAGATCAAGTCTAACCATTAACCCTACTCTACCAAGTCCACAACTAAGCCACGTTCCCAAGCACCACATCTACATGGCTTTTAAACACATCCAGGGAAGGTGACTCAACCCTCTCCTCTGGGCAGCCTGTTCCAATGCCTGACAACTCTTTCTGTGAATTTTTTTTTTCCTAATGTCCAGTCTAAACCTCCTCTGGTGCAGTTTGAGGCCGCTCCCTCTTGTTCTGTCACTGGTTACTTGTGAGAAGAGACCTCTCTACAACATCCTTCCAGGTAGTTGTAGAGAGCGATAAGGTCTCCCCTCAGCCTCTTTTTCTTCAAGATGCCAAGATGGAGAAAGATAAACCTGTGCAGCTCAACAGCCTTCCCGACATCCCTGGGTTGTTTTATCATGCTCAACAGCAAAAAGGTTCAAGCTTGCCTGCACTGTAGGTATTTTACTCCATGCCTTGGTATTGCACATCTTGCCAGTGATGCCCATGGTAGTACCTGGGAATCTGGCCCTTGCCAAAAACCACCAAACCCCATGGTCCATGATGGTTGCACTTTTTGAGGTTATTGTATTTGTTTTCTCATTGGAAGCACAACCTCAGGAACACTGGGTGTCTCCCTGGCCTGGGACAGGTGGAGGAAGCCCTGCTCTGAAAGCCAGCTCCATTTCTGCCTGTCTACCTGCAGACAGTCCATGTGAGGACCCAGCATGGCTGCACCAACCACTATGAGCAGCCTCACAGTTTACTTGCCAGAACCAAAGCCGTCAGCTGCAGCTCAGTCACAATATGGCCCATTTCATATCAAAACAGCGATAAAAACATAACTTCTCTGGCAGCACAACTTCCTTCTCACATTTGCCTTGAGCCAGAGGACTGGAGCAAGGTCCTCACGCTGGTCTAGGTTTCCTTATGTGGAAGCTCTGGGGCCATTGCCATCCATGACATGTCTGCCAAGATTCACATTCNGGGAGGCAGGAGCCCTTGTGCTCCCCACACCCTCCACAAGCCCTGGCAGAGCACAGGGACCAGAGCACAGAGCTGCTCCTGTGGGGATGGTTCCTTTGCGGGCCATGGAGCTGGCTGCCAGAGCAAGGGGATGGAAGGAGGTGCACAGGAAGCGAGACCACGCAGCTGTAAATCCTGTCGAGTCTAACTATGTTTTTTCAAGCATATTTTCCTGACTTCCCTCCCAAGGGATCAAACCTGAAAGACGGTTTAGTTTTGATTGTTAGGTAATCCAGAAATAAAATGTTTCCCAAACAAAGAATCACATTGAAATCTGACAATGTCCATTATTACAAAAGAGCATTTTATTTTCTTTCTTTTTTTTTTCCTGGGTGTACTACATTGCAATGTAACACTATGCAGGTCTGTTATAATTTATTTTTTTTTGCTATAGAAGTTCATCCACTTGGTCAAATTTCAAAATTTTTCCTTGGCATTCTTACAGGAATTCACCATCACTTAGGCACGTGAATTATTGGAAGTGCCAAAAACGTGATATGAGACTTGGAGTAGGCGCTTTCCAACCAGAATGTGCAAAAGTTGTTGGGTGAACTAGATGCAAGCAGTCAGCACAAATATCCATCCCAATTCTGACAAACAGGGAGATGCATATCTCCAGATTTTGATCATAAAGTAGATTTGCTTTTCAGCCTTAATCTACTGTTAAAGTTGTCTTCCTATTTTCGATGCAATCTCTGTCATCTCTGCTTCCATTACCTAGGAAGATCTGTATTATGTTCGAGCAACAATGTAAAATGCCTTGCTTATATTTTGGAATTGTCAAAGTTGTTAGGCACCTGAGTAATGTAAGTAGTTATATGAACTCTTTCTCTGTACACAAACCGTGCCTGAAGTATTATCCACAAAATGTCCATCTGTTCTAAATCAAATACTATAGGTCACAGACAAGTCTAGTATGCGTTGCATGTGAATATACATATGAGCAGTACATGAATCACTGAGTAAATATGGCACTTGAACATATTTTCCTGGATGTCGTATAGAATTAGGAGACAATCTTCTCTCAGCCGATGCATTTCTAAAGTACTGTAATACGTTTTTGGAAAATACAGCCCACAGACTAGACAGTAAGAAGTTTAGAAAAGTCAACAGTGCAGCTACCTGAGATCGCTTCATTAAGTTTAAGCAATTAACAGTAATGTGATATTTTATTATTCACTGAGCCTGAGGGTTGTCTACCCACAAAAGCCACGCTGCTTAGCTCTGCTATAGATAAAACAGCACAGCTCTCCAAGCACGTGGCTCGGCAAGATAAAGGAACTGACCTAGCAGCTCAGCACCTCCAAAGTGATTGATTTGTCCCACCACCTCCTGGCCCAGACCCTGGCTGCAGAGTCCTGTCCCCTTACTACACCCACTCTAGAGCTCATCCACTCCTCTGGAGAGCTGATCCAGCAGAAAATTAGTCCCTTTTTTTAAACTAGCTTACCTTTCTGCTGCTTTAAAAAGTTGACTTGTCCTGTGGAGGGATCAGAACAGCACCAGACTAGTAGAGGTACAAGAGAAGCAGCTGGAACATGCTGGCAGGAATAAGGAGCATGGGTGGAGGAGGGAGCTGCCCCTTTTTGGTGCAAGTGAGCTGTTGGATTGATTAAGCTGTCTCAGCAGATCAAATCCTTGGAGAAGATACAGTTATTAGTGCAAAAGTGCTTAGACCGGTATAGTTTATTCCTATCAAAGTGAATAAAGATATGCCAGCACAAGGCACTTCATACTCATGTAACTGTGTCCACATGAGAGGTGGCACTGGTATAAATATAATCCGTAACAAACAACGTCAGCCCCCAATCCCCAAAGTGATGTATTTACAAAAAATGGAGTAGAGCAAGTCTCCAACTTTCAGTTATGAGGTGTGCATAACTTCCATTCAGAAAATAGACCACTAACTACACATGAAATAACATGAGACGCAAAATAAATAAGGGATTTCAAAATGCTACATCTAAGAATATAAAGAATTTTTTTAAAAAAACCCCCACCCAACCACCCAACTTTAAATGTAATCTCGTATTTCAAATCTAAGAAAGAGAACTATAGAGCTCCACCAATTACTTGGACATTTTAAACAGTTTACATTCATCAGGGACAACAGCACTTTGGTTTACATACTTAGGTTAATATGAGCAATGAAACATTTCTCTCCCTCAAATTACAGCAAAGTGAAATACATTTAGAATATATATACTGCCAAGCTGTTCCAGTAAGTGCATTCCACACACGAGTAAAAGTAGCTCTCACAATAGCTACAACAGTTATAGGTCTTCAATAGAATGAAATCAAACTCCTTTAAAAAAATGCTTGCTTTGATTCCTTCATGCCTGACCCAGTTTTGATTAATCACACGGATCTTCTCCAGAACACAGCCAAGCACAAAAAGTACGTCTGACTTGGTCCTGTGGCAAGCCCACATACCAGATTGCATAGCATATCCTGGATTAATGAGGAAATTCTCATTTGAGCTTGTCTTCCCACCTTTATAAGTCAGACTCTTAAAACGACCCTATGCTTTTTTACGAAGCTCGAGAACTCAGATTAACTGTAGCTCAGGACACACGATGGCAGTTAGAAAACATTTAAGAGCAATCAACTTGACAATCATCAAACAATTATTTTACTTAACTTTAAACAACCAGCAGCTCAACCTCTGCTACTTATGAACAACGTTGCCTCCTAGAGAAAGAAGTACTTATTCCTAGATACTCTTGCAAAGCATTGATCCAGTGCCTGCATATGACTCAAATATGTGTTGTAGGGTAGGATGAAGAGATCTCCTCCCAGCAGAATATTTTACTATCATATGGTTATTTTCTATTAGCTTATGAGCAGCACGAGTTATCGTATACCTGCCAAACTTGCCTAAAAGAAAGCAAATGGCTGGATTAAATAAACAACTGAACATGGCTTCAGAGGATAAAGTCCCCAACCTGATGCATAATCATTACAGATTAAATTATTTTAAAAAGTAGACTCCCAACTGTATGATTTTTGATTTAACTACTACCTGGGAGACGAAAACTCAGCCTTCATTACTGTCTTCTTGTATGTCGAGACTTCTGAGAAGTTAACATCTTCATTTAATCTCATTTTCGCACATCCGAAAATGTTCCTGCGAGTTATACAATACCCAAGCTCACTTACGGAGCGTATTAGCTGCTATTTCCTTGTCAGAAGCTTTACAAACTACACACGATTGCACTTTTTCTGGATCCCATTCCTGCAAGGAGCCAAGCACCCCGGTGGGGAAGTGAACTGAGGGGGGCAGAGGGAACTTTCTTCCTTGCAGGATGGAACGTTTAGTGGAGGATAGGGATTTTTCAAGATAGTGTTTCACCTCGCTAGGTTGATGTTCCCAACACAGTGAGTTCATTGCACCCCTTCCGTTCAAGTTAGCAGGAAATGGGCAGCTGCATCTCTTTGCACTGTTTGGAAAATCTTCAATGTGAGTCACTTGGGTGCTGACTCCTCTGTGAACTGTAACCTTACTCTTCCTACACCAGTGAGGAAACGCCTGCCAGTGCCTCCCGCTCGGAGCAGCGCGTGAACAGCCAGCCAGACTGAACTTGCCAAAAGGCCCTGAAGGAGCTTTGCATGTTCCCTCAGACCTGTTAAAATTCATAAAGAACCTTCTCTACTTGCTTTGATCATCTGAGAAAACTATGTCATAAATAAAACAAAAAGGATGGTCAACCTGGATTCAATCTCGTTAGGTGTTGAACACCTTCTACTGCCACTGAAGAAAAGAGGAAACGAGGCGTTCAACACCTGCAGCACCACCTGTTGAAGACCATGTTCTAAGGGATTAACAGTAACCAGGAAGACAATAGAATCATCTATTAAAAAATTATGCAACCCAAAACACACAGTTTAAACACAGTTCCCCCATTGGGACTAGGCAAAGATTAAAAAAAAAAAAAAAAAGTCAGCAGACACAACCGTTTACTTTTACCAGTAAAAATTAAGTTACAGAAACCCTTGTTCCCAGGGCAAAACAAACTTAAAAAATATCTTAAAATAGTGAAAAAATACAAGAAAATTTTATTTAAAAATATATGTACTTCTTACTCCAAAGTTGTTTGTACAGAAAGGATTTTTTTGAGAAAGAAAAAAAAAACAATGACAAGCTAAATGCATATTGGGAGTATGCACTTCCTACAGCCTATTTGGTAGAAGCGTTATTTCTGTAAAACTGAGTAAGACGAAGTTAGTTATTCAGCTTTCATTTGTTCCCTGACGTCGGAAGGCAACGTTTCAAACAAGGTGTCCTCCACAGTGAAACCAGTCCGCTTCAGAGCTCTACAGTCACCGAGCTCGGGTGGGAGGATTTCAAAGTGATTGCCTTTAATATCCAAGTAGGAGAGGAACACCAAATTACCAATTTTAGGTGAAAGGACCGACAAGTTGTTTTTCCCAATTTTCAGTGTCTTCAGTTTTTTACAAAAGTATAGTTCATCTGGCACGCTCTCCACTTTGTTACAGGTAATGGAGAAGTATTGTAAACTCTGCAGAACTCCTATTTCGGGTGGGATGAAGCGAATGTCATTGTAAGACAAATCCAAGTATCTGATTTTGTTGCATAGGAATAGGTGGGATGGAAGAACCTCTATTTTGTTATGGCTGAAGGAAAGCCGCTCGAGACTAGTGAGTTTCTTTATATGCTCTGGGATGTACGTTATGCTGTTGTACCACAGCTTTAGGATTGTCAGTTTTCGCAGATGTTGAAAACTTACTATTTCTTCGATGGATTTGAGGTTGTTTTCCTTTAGATCCAATTCCTGAAGACTGAGAAGGCTGAAGACCGCATGAGGTATGCGCTCTAAATCGCAGTGAACCAATTCCAGCTGCGTCAGGTTGACCATCTTCTTCAGGTTGTTGAGCATCACTAACTTAGTGCCATCATTATGGATGCACAATTTTTGCAGGTGACTTGAAACATCAACTGCAGATTGTGGGATTTTGGACAAATTACTTTTAATGTAAAGAACTTTAAGGCTTTTAAGTTCCCGAAAAGACTCCAGTGTAATGTTTTTGGAAATATCATGACTTAGCGAGCCAATTAAATAGAGCTCTTCCAAATTTCTGAGGCCATACATCCAGTGTGGAAGTTCTCTGATGTCATCAAACTTGACGCTCAAGATCTTGAGATTCTCCTTCAGAAAGGCCAAGGCGGCGCTGTGGATCTTCACAGAGCACTGGTGCAACGAAAGCTCCTGGAGATTGTCCAACTGCGCAATGGTTGCTGGTATCATTACATTATTAATTATTTCAAGTTTTAATGACTGCAGCTCAGTAATTTCAAAAACTGTGTCTGGTAGCCCAGAGAGCATGAAAAGCTGTAGCTCCAAATGGCTATGGGAGTTCGTCTGCAGCCTCTGTCGCAGTTTATCTGCAGTCCACTCATTGTTTAGGTTCAGCTGTTTCAGCTTATTTTCGCTGACTTCAGACAGGAACACTGCAAACCGCTTGGAATAGAGAGGATCATACTGATCGATCATATGAAGCATAAAAGCAAAGTCATTCTTGACATCTGGGATATCATCAATTCCCGTCTCTTGCCGAACATATTCAAAAGAATATTCTTTCAGCGAACGGTAGAACAACCAGTATAGTGTATAAAGGCACGTGAGGCCGTAGATGCTTACAAAGCACAAGTAGCAGTAAGAAAGTTTGGAGAACAGATGCGCCATCGTGTGATTACAGCAGAAATTCTTATACCCTGTCATGTCTTCAATATCAACATTGCAGACTACTGTAAAATTAACTTCTGAGACAAGCGCTGTGTTGTAAGCGATAATAATAAGGAACTTAATTACCTTAAGCACAGTCTGGCGAACATACATGACATAGAGTATATCACCTTCCTCAACGTGCAGTCTGAATTTCTTCACCTTCTCAAATAGTGCTTTGGCCTGTTCACCTTCTTTCTTATCTAATGCCCCAGGTGTTCCTTTGTCTACAACTAACTTCTCAGGGATTGATTTTAAAGACTGTGTCTTGACCAACGTGCCTTCAGTGCTCGGCGGGATAGTGTTAGACTTGTTTATGTTGTTCTTCCTGTTATCTTTCTCTTCAGAGTCTTCCCCTGACACTTCAGATAAAGCTCTTGTTGTCCAGGGAGAATCAAAACATTTCCCGAGTATTGAAATGAAGTGCTCAATTTTGGAGCTCGATCCAGGGAATTTGAACCAGAAGTTACTACACAGCATGAAGACCAGCGTGTGTATAAGGACAAGGTAAGGGAAGTACTTGGCATACCAGTGCAGAGCACGTTCATAGCACACTTGATTTATAAAGCTGTACTGCTGAAGGTCCAAATCAGTCTTCAAACCTTTCATCTCGACTGTAGCCGGAGGGGTGGATGGCTTGAGCGGAGGAAGGGGGGTTGTATCTGGGACTGTGTTAAACACATTTGAACTGTTAGATTGGTTCTGGCAAGGCTGTACGCGCTTTGGAAGACATATTATCTTGTCTTGCATGACCTGAAACACACAAAAAGATATCTTTCAAACCGATGTACAAACAATGGTGGCAGTAGCAATGGGTAGCTGTCCTTGGAGTTCCTCCAGCTGCTAGGCATTCTGCCCCACAGCCTGGCACTTGGCCCTACAGGCAGTGCTATTATTATTCCCAACAAGACATTTGTTCTATATATCAAGAACTAGGTCACCCTTTTTCATCTATGGTTAGTTTTCCATAATGTGAATAAGAGGGCACTGAGATAATCTAGAAAAAGGAAAAGTGTGGATGATGCTTCCAGAAAAGCCCAGGGATCTCCTGCATTGCTCTCCCCAGAGACAGACTGTTCTTGCCAGGTGTGTTCACCCTGGCTATGTGATGTTCAGAGATAGCTTAGGCTTGAAAGCAGAACAACTACATTCATGTGGCTGTAGGCTCACACTGTGATGCCTTATCATGCCGAAAATGACTGACAAAGAGCTGACGTGCGCCTAACTATGCTGGGACGTCATTCATCTTCAGTCTTAATAAAGACAGATGGGGATGATAGAGAATCGACAGCTTTTGTGTAAAAATGAGGGACATCATTCTCATTCAGTTTCTCATACCTATATATAGAATCCTCATACCACACACCTCAGGGAAAGGAAGTAGCTCTGTACTTCTGTCCTTGAGTCTGTCTACAATGCAAACAAAAAGCAACCTTCTTACTTTGGGCTGGCCCTCTGCATCGACAAACTGAGGCTGAAGTGCCTTAAGGGCCCAATCACCTTTGCTATAACTTGGGATTACAGTTTGGGTTCAAAGTAAGGCTCCTATAGGTCTGAATTTAACATGTTAATCCATCTGATAAATCAAGGAGCTCTGCTACTTGGCCTGAATGACTAATTGGGGTTAGCCCAAACTAAGAATGTGTGTGTATGGTAGATGCATTCTTTGACACTGTGGCTGTGGAAAGCACTAAATATAGGGTGTACACCAAGAGCTACCAATATCAGATCCTCCTTGATGATTCACCCCTGTGCACACTGATGCTGAGATGAGATCACGTGTGTTTTGAAAAATATCAGCGCCGTAACTGTTGACATGTCAAGAACTCCTTCAGTGAATCTTTGTCTGCAATTGCTATTCTGATATACGCCCTTATTTACACCCTAGGTTCACGTCTCTGGTAATAAGTTCGAATAAAAAAAAAAAATTGCTTATTTTTGAAGTGTTCCCACATGTGATTTTCCAGTGTGTTTTACCCTATCAAGCAGGTGAACCTAAACCCAACATTCTACTTTGCACGCTTAAGCAACTACTTAGCAAAATTCAGCCCTATATGAAGAGATTTTTAAACATGGACATCATAGCTTTTCAACTAAAAATACCTGAAAATTGACAATACAGCCAAAACTCCAGTTGATTTCACGTGAAATTGGGAAGATAGCACGTGAAAATCTTGGGCTACGTAAATGAGCAAATTCCCCTGAAATTCCTCTCTCAATGAGTTCCTTTAGCTCCATCTCTAAGTCATGCCAAGAAACACGAAATCCCTGTTTGAACTAGGACTCTTAACTTTCTATTTATGTGGAGTCCCTCCCAAACAGCACTTTCCATTTCTTCTCATCTTTTGGCTCTTTAGCAAAATGTAACTAGAAGTGATTGACAGTAATGTCAATTGTTTATGTATAAGCATCCTCAGGGATGATCTGGAATGGAAGAGGCATAATATTAGCTGTGGGTGGTGTTAATAAAATAAGCACATTCATTTCAAATCTCTTTGAAGCATAACAACAGAAATAATATTAACACTTGCCAAGTAAAGAAAACCAGAAATGACAAAATTACATTTTTCAAACTTATAAACAGAAAAATGGTAACAAGTAAGAACTTAAGGGGATCGTCTATTTTGTTACACCAAGTTGTGGTGAAAACAGGCATCCAGGCACAAGCCAAACCAACAGCTTTTATCTTCACTGGCATCACTCCATACGCTCTAGCTCAACTCTGCTGATTTACAGCTGCTAGAAGTCTGGTCTGTGTTATTAGTTGCTACCTAAACAGTTCTAATCTTGGGACCAGCAAATTTTTGCTGTGTTCACAATGAACCCAAGACATAAAACGAGATGCGACATCATCCTTCTGAGGACCTTCCTCGTTTGTGGTGTTCTTTCAGCACTGCCGAGAACACTCGCCTCGCTCCTGTCCCGCTTGATTTACCTGTAACGTGCACCCAAACACACCAATCATCAGCATGGCGACGGAGAGATAGTCTGTGAACACATCCCACCAGGGCTTCAGCACTCTGAACGCCGGCTGCTGCTCCGAGAACTGGCGAAACTCGGTCACGGGAATCATCGTCCTGCAAAAGAGCAAGGCCAGCATTCAGCCTCCTGCAGCCTGTACCACTCAGTCTGTAAGAGCAAGTGCCCCTGCGAGTTTTGAAAAAAACTGCTCTGGAAAGGAAACTCCCAGGATGTGGCAGAGAAGTTCTCAGCTACTGCCCAAGCCGTCCCACTGATACCCTGCCTTGGAAGAGAGATGCTCATGCTGCCCCCCTGCAGCTCCTGCGAGGAAGGCGGAGCAGAACTGGGGTCCCATCCATGCAGACAGACAAATCCCTCTTGGCATTGACTCCAGATGTATTTGATGGGTCAACAAGGCCTTCTGCATCCTTGGAAATCATCCTGTCCTGTAGACAGAGACTTTACGCTTTATACACGTTGGCCTCGATCTCAAGGGCCTGGCTAAAAGGCTTGTCCTGCGCTCAAACTCCTCAGGCCCTTTCAGCTATAATGTTTCACTCACTTTCATTTTATTCACAGTGGTTTCAGGATGCTCTGGAATATTTGTGTGTATACTCTCTGCTGTTTTAAATCTGCTATGTTTCGAGTGAAAGCTGCTAAAGTGCTTCAGCTAACCCAAACTACAGGCAGATCCAGGGCTTTATCTCCAACCTCAGATGCCTAGGCTGACATCATCACTTCCTCTGAAATATCAGCTAACACATGAGCCATGTACAGGCAACCCAACTGATTTTAGTGCCTATAGCACATTGTTTAACTGGATCCCTGAGATCAAACCTGTACTGAAACTCCCCAGGAAATTATGGAGGAAAGATACATTCACATGGGAATGTAACAAAAACACTTCCAAGGCCAATTCACAAGATTTGCCCTTCAACTAACATTGTAAACTCTGACCACAATCACTTTGTATCACAGTAGTATTGGAAGAGTCTATAATCCTGATTCAGTTGTGCACTGGAACCCAGTAGTGAGAGTTTGGTGCCATCCAGCTGTGCACAGGCTTAGCAAGAAGCACACGCTTGCTGATAGCTGCCCAGAGACCTCAGGGATTCAGTTCACTCAGAGCCGGGGAATTTGGCAGGGAAGAACCGAGGCCCTAACGGCTGCGATTCATCGCAAGCATACAGCCATCCCAAGAATTTATAACTGACTCCCACTACACTGGCCCTACTCGTGCAGAAAGATGCTCGCTTTGATACCTTCTCAGGGACTGCAGTGCCTCTGCTTGCCTAGCTGACCCTCAAGAGGTTCTGCAGTCCCCAAAGGCACAAGGTGACATCTGTAAATGAACTTGGGTTACTTGCTAGGCTGAGGCTTTGCAGCTTTTGGAGTGAGTAGCGTAAAAAACTTTTTAACCCCTGTTCCCTGCTCTCTTCTCTTGCAACCCTTCACGTTGCTGTAAGCACTACCTGGCCAGGCAGGAGAATCTCTCTCTCAGCCTCCTGTCCTTCTAAAAGCTGTCCTCTAGATGCATGCTACAATGCCAGATGAAATTGCACACACCTCACACGGCTGGCAATGCCAAGAGAAAGGCAGGATGTCCTCTGCAACACTTGCAAATTAATAGACCATCAGTGCAAATGATGGCAATGCAAGCAGGACTTCACACTGCCACGTCAGAGGCTCAGCAGCATCCAAGCCAACAGGACGCTGTATTGCCGCAGTTGTGGCAAAGGAGTGCAGCATTCGTTACCAAACTGCAGGAAGCCAGGAGCCACAGTTCTCACCTATGTGTGCCTGTCTTGCAAATGCTCAGCAGACATGTCAGGGAAGGTAGACCACTACAGCAGAGAAAAACCCGGGTAGCTGCTGGGACAGACCTTTGTTGCCTTTCACTTTCAGAAATACTGGTGAGGAAAAATGGATCTCATGAAGTAGAGGTGTCCCATGCAGTTTTCAGTACGTGCCCAGCACTCCTCCAGCTGAACCAGGGGAGAGGAAACCCTCCACTAGCAGCTCTTAGAAGCATCTGAGCTGAAGAACATCACGCACTGATCTCTCTTCCACACCCACATGCATTTCACTGCCATTGGTAAGGAATTAGCCTCCTGGAGTTTATTTCCACATAAAATGCAGGGGACTGGCAATAGCTGCTGGTAAGCTTGGAAAAATAAATTTTTCTATCAAGCATTGAATAGCAGATCATTCTTCAAAGAAAACATGAATGGAGATGTTAGTTAGTCAGTTGCCATGCAACAGCCCTGCTCAAAGCTTTGTAACACATCTACTGTCGTCGGCTCAGGTTTTGAGGCCAGTTAGCCGAGTGGAATGTCACCAGTACAACCAAGAAGCTTTATATTAATAGATTGCTTTAAGATCATGAGATTTTCCTCTCCCTATTCGCTGCTTTTTCATATTCTGATACCATGGTACCTAAAGGCCCTATTTGTAAGTGGTTTTTTTCAAAACTATAGACCATTTGAGTGTCAGGTAAGACAGAATCATGTTTCCTACAGTGGAGACTCTTGAGAAAACATGAGTGTTTGCATGCACCAACACACGTGGAGCCCCAAATCTCGCTGGTGAGGTGTCTAAGCAACTCTGGATCTGAGCCATGGCAGTAGGGAAGACAGAAAGAGCCTGACAACAGATGGCACTGGAAACTATCTTGCAAATTACTGCATGGGGACAGCTTTCAAGACCAAAAATTAATTTGGCTGTTGCATTTGATAGGTTTCACTCTGTATTTTTAAGGGTCTTTGTTGTATTATTTATTTATTTTATTTCTTCTGAGTGATGCATGGGGAATTTAGATGAAGGCAGATAGCTTCTGGCAGCACAAATACACGCTGCTCTGATCCCTTGTTCCCTTCAGAGGCTGCTGTTTGCATGGTGTGACTCCTCACTAGTGGAGTGCACATACTGTTACCCTGGTTAATGGGCCAAGCAGGAGGAGACCTGCATACAGAAAGCCTCACTCAGCCATGCTAGAAACCCCTTCTCTGAATGTGGAAGGTTTGCAGCCCAACACTAGGCATCAAAATCTGCCTGCCACTTTTCATTTTCTTTGATGTTAAGAGAACAAGCGTTACTGAATGGCGCCAATAGTACTGCACATTATAATGGTAAATAAACCAACGATGTCTAATGACAGACATAATTTTTTAACTTCAGGAATAAAGACATTCACAAGAAGCTTTAAAAGGAGACTGGATGTGAAGAAGTGGGATAACTGTTTTCCAGTATCCTTTGGAGAAACCCTACTGCTTCTCCCCTCATTGCACTAGCAATAAAGAGAAAATGCTGGAAAGAAGTGCAGAGAAGCCCTGCTGGTATCTGAAGAGCAGAATGACATGAAATCACTTTTTGTTTGTCTCCCTCCTCCCTCTAGGTTCTTTTCCATTCTGGCCCATCCAGCAACTAAAAGAACATCTATTAGCAGTGGCTCAAATCCACACGGCTCAGAGCAATTCTTGAAACCTCCTCCAGGCCATGGCCACAGTCCGGCTCTTCCCTGCACCACTGTCAGGCTCATTTATAACCACACAGAAACCAGGGCTGTACAAAATGAAGTGACTCAGCCAAACAAATCAAACCAGGGATGCTAAAATGTCACATCGCAGCCCAAATCCCAGCCCTCGCTGGGACAGCACGCTATCTACTCTAGATTCTTATCTCTTTGTAGAACAAGGAGGTTGAAGAAAAGGAGTTCAACATTTCAGCTCGTGAGAACTAAGATGGCATTACATTCAAAATGCTAATTAATGTCACGAAACATCATAGCTGAAATGTAGAGTCTGGCACATTAAATATTGCTCTAACCTACTTCAGGAAGTATTGAATTCTAATGTTGCTTTCTAATATTAGGAAATATGAATTCTAAATACCGCATGATTTTTCCAATTAAAATCAGAAGTCATTCTCCTTTTTTCTCTCATGCATTTCTAATAACCCTCGGCCTCTAGAGAAAAGAAAACCATACATGGGATAAATCATCTGGTATTCAGCTACCAGAAGGAAATAAAAAAAAAAAAAAGGAACTTGCACTAAGAGAAGTTGCGCTGGTTGTTAAGCAGTGCTGCAGAAAAGAGCTGAGGGTTTGCCAAATTAAATAAAACCCCCCACAAACCAACACCAAAATCAAAACAAAATGAAACAACTACAAAACCAGAACAAAACCAATAAAAAGCGAGTGGAAAATTTGTAGGATTTTTATTAGGGGTTTTTTTTTTTTAATTTATAGGA
>WEIS01010857.1:0-25443 GCA_013389965.1 Todus mexicanus
CTGGGGTGTACGAGGGGGATTCAGAGTGCTGGCCATCACATACACCCCCAGAGCATGCTCCTGGCTGCAAATCAGACCTGCTGCCAGTTGCTTTGGTCACATCCAAGCCCTGCCGCCTGCTCCGGAAGGCAGCTCTGCCTGCCCTTCCCTCTTCCTTTTGTTTGTTTTTGAAGCAATGATTTGCAGAAGGGAAACTGAAAGCGTAAAGCCGGGCTGCAGTGATCTCCACTGCCTCCCCTTCTGCCGCTCTCTGCCAGGGCTGGCTCTGGGTCGCAGCGGAGCCCCAGCATCTGCCCGCACACTGCCCAGAGGTGCAAAACCTCGTCTCACCTGCTGCCAAGTCAGCGAGGCAGGGAGGTCTCGAGGTCCTCAAATCCCTCACTATTGACCGGTTGCCACTCGAGGCAGTGAGCAGAGGCCAGGATGATGGTGGCTTGATATTTTTAAGACCTCCAAAAGCTGCTTCTGAGGGGTGTAGAAAGTAACGGAGGACAAAAAAGCTTGGCGCCGGTGGGTTTAGCAGTGTTGTGGAGCAATCGGCATCTCCAGAAGAGGCTGTATAACCAGGTGGCTCAAGAAACACAGCACACACCATCCAGTTTTCCTCCAGGAGATGCCCTGGGCCCACAGTGAAGGTCTTGCTGGTGAATCAAGACCCTGGACAGGCTCTGATGTACCCACATTTAGCAGTGACAGAGGCAGCCCCCTGAGAGTGTGGCACCAGCCTACCTGCAGGATGTAGTTCTTCCACAGCAGCAGCCTAAACTGCCTGAGAACAACCATCCTCCCATCAGAAGGGGACCACCACCGCCGCTCCGCAGGACCCTGGAAGAGAGGAAAGAGCTGTGAGTGGCAGGGAGAGCTCGCAGAGCGGGGCGGCAGGAGAGCAGCACCCCTCATCCCCACCCTTGGCAACCCCGGGGCAGCTCGGCACTTCCAGCCTGATGTCGTAACAGCCGGCTCAGCCCAAAACAGGGGAAACAACTCTCATGTTCCCTCTCCAAGGGTCATTACTGACCCCTAAGAACCAGAGCTCGTGGTTTCTGGTGCAACTGGCGTGAGTCAAGCTGCAAGAGAGGCAGGCCACTGCTTGGCAGCCCAGCCCATGGGGATCAGGGGTCCTGCCTTAGCAGGAGCACTTTTCCCCAAGCAGAGGGAGCACAGGGCTACAGAGCCGCAAACACCAGCCTGAGGAAGGTCATTACAATCCTTGCAGCCCATTATTTTAGGACTGGTGAAGATTCCAAGGTGTGCCTCTGCCTCCTGCGGCACCAGGGGTCGGGTGTGCCACGTTAACAGCACTTTCCCAGCAGAAACGCTCCCTGGAGAGGCGAGGACGGGAAAGGGGCAGGGAAGCGGAAGAGAAGGTCGGCACTTGAGGATGACGCATTCACGCCCTCCCCCCTCTTGGGAAGCATCTGTGGTCCCTCCAATTTGTCTTTGTCTCCATTGGCAGCAGCATTTCCCGACAAAGCACTGCTGTCCCACCAGGAGCCGGGCTGCGATCGCACGCTCACAGTGAGTCACCCGGCAGCGCGGCAGAGATGGGGCAGCCCTGGCACAAGCAGAGCCGCTCGCCCACATTGCCGGGTGAAGGGCAGCCCCCAGATGAGCAGCTCTCAAAGGCAAATCCTCCTTCTCCTCCCACAGCAATGGGGCCAACCTGGGTCACAGCAGCACCCACCAGCCCTGCTGCACCCTCCACCAGTGGGCAGCTGCTGGGCTCACCTCCAAAGCCTGGCAGCACCGAAACAGTTGGACTCAATGATCTTAAAGGTCTTTTCCAACCTAAACAACTCTATGAAAGCCACTGCAGAGAGAAGATCAGACACATTAACCTACTAGCAATGCCCCGGGAGATGCTCAACAGGACATTTCCCAGCCCCAGTCAGGATGGTGTCAGTGCCATGGATCCAGCTGGCACCCATCAACCTCAGCAGGGAGTTCAGGGTGCCGTAGTGAGACAGGAGGTTGGTGACCCAGCGTGCCCAACCTTTGCTTCTAGACCAGTGACTGGTAACGGCACATGACAAGCAGAGCACTGACAGCTGGGAGCGACAGAGCTGCAGTGAGAGCAAGCTGAAGCCCACGTAGGTCTGCAGACAAAGCAGCAAGCACCCATCTACCCAGCCAGCCCGACGCCACCGGCTCTTGAGCCCTCCAGAAAAGTTCTCCTGGCTTGCCACACACCTCCTCATCCCCAACCCAAAACCCAGGCATATTCTCAGAGAAAAAAAAAAACACCTTCTTTTTTGCTACTTCATGCACACAAGTCAGATTCCTGCAACAGCAAGGGACAGCTGTGCTTGAAGATCCTTCTCTGGGCTGAAAAACAGCAGGAGAGGTCCACTCCTGCAGCCCAGAAGAGCCCACCACACACCCATCGGGCAAATAAGCGGGGAAGGAGCAGCGAAGTGGACTTTGCAAAGGTGGCTGCTGCTAGATTTGAGCTTAAACACCTCCAAGCTCATCACTAAGCACCATATCTCCAGCTGGTCCACGCATGCCCTGGCAGAAATGCCACCACTCTGCCACAGGACCCACCTACCACACACAGCAGGATCTGACACACCTCCAAAGGAGCCCCCCTGGGAACAGAAACCTTCCTCCCGCGCTCTCTTGAAGCGAATCCAGAGCAAATCAAGGGAATTAAGCTTTTTGCTTGCGCTGAAGGAGACAAACGTGGCAGGTCCGGCTGGAGAAGGCTGCTGCCCTCGCAGAGATCCCACCTCCTCCTCCCACACCTCTCCTGGCTGCTCGGCCCGCCGCACCCTCGAACACAAGCTGACCCCCCCGCCCCACCCCGGACTGGGTCTTACAGCTGCCGTTGGGGCTGGTACATCACTGAGAAAATGTCAAGCAGCTCTTGGGTAACTCAAACACTACGCAGAGTCGGAAAACTTCATTATTGCCAATAAATTTTTGCCAAGTTTTTAAGTGTTCCGAGAAAACCGGTACTGGACCTTTCACTCGCTGGAACATGAGAGAAGGAAAAAGCGCGGTTACGACAGGGCTGCTCTTATCAGACTGGAGAGCGAAAATGGTTTTCTAGGCTCTGGGCATCCACGGAAATGATTCTTTTTAATCCAAAAGGGAAAATGTCTTTTTTCAGCCCCGAAATGGCTGTGACCGCAGGCAGTGCACGCAGGGCCCTCAGCCACCCCCTCGAGTTTGCACCTAGGACCACCTCCGGCAAGAGAGGAGGGCTGGGCAGAGCTGGTTCCAGATGGACTCGGAGGCACCGCCTGTACCTCGCAGGAACCCCGCAGTGCACTTTTCTACTTGGTCGGGTTGTGCCCTCTGGAGATGTTCTCCTGCCTGATCTCGGCACTACGTGCTGTGGGAAATGACCGGCTTTCCCAGCAAGAGGCAGACAAAGACCGAGGGGAAGAGAGAGACCATCGCCGCTGGTTTCCAGAAGAACAATCCAGTTCCTCTCCCCATCGTAGGAAATACCCTGCTCTCCGAGCCCGACCACAGCAGGAGGAAGAGTCTCCTACAGAGGTGAGCGTGGGCTCACCCTGGCTGGAGGTCAGCGAGGAAGGAGACCCTCCTGCCTGTGCCTGCCTGCAACCCACCACCCTGCCTGCACCACCAGCCCCTGCCGCGGCGTCGAGCGCGGCGTGGAGCCGTGCCGGATAACGTAGCAGCCGTGCCAGCTGCCAGCCTGGACTAGAGCTCTCCTGCCGGTGGATTTAGATGAGGACAGGCTGACGATTGGCAGGGATCAAGGCCACAGCATCCCACCTCCTGACCCACTTCCACACCGGGAGCTGGCCGTCCCCAGCCGCTGTCTCCGGGGAAAGGGCCGGGTGAGCCGAGCAAAGGCCACGTGCTCCCGAGAGCCGGCACTTATTTTAGAGCACTCTCTGCCTTTCTGCTCTTCTGATGTCCTGTTCCCATAGAAACAGGGCCTGGAAATGGCAGACGTTGCCTTTTTTTATATACATATATATAAAATCAGCGTTCCTCCCCACCGACTTGCAGAGACACTGTGTCATCCCTGGAAGATGAGCCACGGAGTCTGCCGGATGCCTCCATCTCCATGGCTGTGCCAAGGACCACGCTGTGCCCAGGGTGGGGGTACCCGTGGGGGCTACCTGGCAAGGGTTGTCGGTAGCCAGGTGTTTAGCCCGCTGCTGCCAGAGAGGGAAACCCCTCTCAGCTCCCCGCAGCGCCCGTGCTGGAAATGAAAAGCACGAGCACCCGCGGCTGGCGGAAGGACTTTGTTCAGCCAGCGTTTTCAGGAAGAGCGAGTGATTTCCGACACTTGTGCACCCACAAAGTCCCATCTCCTACAGCCAGGTCCTGTAAAAAGCCACAGGCACCAGTGGCCACCAGACCAGTCACAGGTGTTCAGCTCTGATGGCTTTTTTTTCTTCCCTCTCACTGTTTGTGGAGATGTAAGAGTCACAACACAGCCAGACCATAAAATCCACACCTACCACAGCGTGAGAGGTTGTGCAAACAGAGCAATAAAACTTTCCAGAAGGCTAGGAGTCGGGCGGGGTGCGTGGGGCTACAGACCCAGCACAGGCACCCAGCACCCCTCTGAGGAATAAGCCACTCCACTGGCTCCCAGGCAGATCTGGGTTTGCCCCTCATGGGAACTTTGGACCTCAAAACATAGAAATAAACACAAACAGCGCCCACGCTGGGTCGTGTTTGCAGAACCAGGGGGTTGGTTTTGAGCCTGGTTGCTGCCCTAGAGGATTGCAAGGAGGGGGCTGGTGGGCCTGGGGAGCCTGACAGGGTCCTGGGTGATCGTATCATGCCCAGCACAAGCCCCTGAGCTTAGGCAGCAGCAGAAGAGGAGGGAAGAAGCTGCTGCACCAGAGCTCGTTGTACCCTTCGCTTTAAAAAAACCATCACTGATTTGTCCAGAGTTTGCAGCTGCACATACAGAGACAAACTCTTCGCAAATTCAGCGGCCTGATGGATTTGGCACAGGAACAAGGTCTGGAGCCCAACACGGGGTTTCTGGTGCAAACCAGCCCCTGGCTCTGAGCTGCCCATGGGCCACCCGGCCACACTGCAAGCCCACGGCAAACGGCACCCGGGTGAGGTCCCTTCCCTCGAGGGCTACCTGCGCTTGGGCCGTGCTTGCCACGAACTAAGAGCAGCCGCAGACACAGCCGGGAAGCTGTGGCTTCCCACGCCTGAACCTTGGCGACCCGAGCTGCAGCTGGTTCATGCTCCCAGGAAGGTGTTTGTGCCTGACAGTGAGATTCTGTGGGGCACAGACGCTGCCTGCTCCATCACCAGCAGCCCCACACAGACAGGGTCTCTGTCCCACACTGCCGGTATCCTGACACACACTGCCAGGGTCCCAGCCCCACACACCCCCTGTCCCTGCCTCACACAGCCGGTATCCTGACACACACTGCCAGGGTCCCAGCCCCACACTGCCAGTACCTCTGCCCCACACGGCCGCTGTCCCAGCCCCACACACGGTGTCCCAGCCCCACACACCCCCTATGGCAGCCCCGCTCGGGCTCTCAGGGCTCTGCGGCCGATGCCGGGCGGAGGTTGGCAGNTGAGACTGAGTGTGAGATAGTGTGAGAGTGAGCGTGAAAATGTGAGTGTGAGATAGTGTGTGTGAGAGCGAGTGTGGAAAAGTGTGAGAGTGAGATTGAAAGTGAGTGTGTGAGAGAGTGTGAAAGTGTGAGTCTGTGTGAGTGTGAAAATGTGAGTGAGTGTGTGAGTGTGAGNAGCCCCGGCGCTCCCGGGCACAGCGGGATCGGGCCGAGCTGGCAGCGACCTCAGCAGGGTGGCTGCGCTCAGGGTGTCTCTGCTCAGGGTGTCTCTGCTCTCGGGGTGTCTGCGCTGGCCGGGCCCAGGCGGAGCGCGGAGGCGGCGGCGGCTGCAGCGGGCGGAGCCGGGACAAGGGCCCCGGTGGCTGCCGCAGCCCCGGGCGNCAGCAGCGTTTGTGAGCGTGACTGTGTCTCAAAGAGTGTGTGCGAGAGTGAGTGTGTCTGGGAGTGTGAGAGAGTGTGAAAGTGTGAGTCTGTACGAGTGTGAAAATGTGAGTGTGAGTGTGTGAGAAGGAGTGTGAGAGTGTGAAAGAACGAGTGTGAAAATGAGTGTGAGATAGCGTGAGTGGGAGTGCGTGAGAGGGAGTGAGAGAGAGAGTGTATGAGAGGGAATCTGAGTGCAAGAGTGAGGGTGCCCGTGAAAGAATGAGCATGGAAATGTGAGTGTGAGATAGTGTGAGTGCACGGCAGCGTTTGTGAGCATGACTGTGTGTCAAAGAGTGTGTGCGAGAGTGTGTCTGGGAGTGTGAGAGTGCAAGTGAGGGAGTGTGTGAGCTGGGGATGGGGGGGGTGAGTGTGGGCACGGGAGTGAGTGTGTGTACCTGTGTATGTGAGACTGTGAGAGTGTGTGTGTGTGCATCTGTGTGTGCATGTGCAGGTCTGTGTCACCATGTGTGAGTGTGTGCATGCACACGTGTTTCACCATATGACCCTCCGTGTGTGTCTGCGTGTGTCATCCTGCGTTTGCACACGTGTGTCACCCTGTGTGTGTAATACTGGGGGTGCGTTGCCACGTGGATCTGTGCACACACGTGTACGTAGCCCTCTGCGTCTTGCTCTGTGTGTGTGCGTGTACACCTGGGCATTGCAAGCGTCTGGCGCGTGTGTGTGCACAGGGTGTTGGACATTGTGAGACATCACGTGGACACGCAGGGGGTGCGTGTGAGTGGGCATCCAGGGCACTACAGAGCACACGTCTGTCCGTCGCACCCCAATCCCAGACGGCAACACTCCACGCTGTGCCCTGTCCCAGTTTGGAGGAGCACACGCCAGCTCTGGGCCTGCTCTGTCCGGGCAGTGTGGGTGGGAACGCCGCGCTCGTGCCCGCTCTGCCTGGACAGCGTGGCTGGGAACACTGGTGGGAACGCCACACTCATGCCCACTCTGGTTGCTGCCGAGTGGCACATCCCAGATAAGGATGAAAGCGCCGGCAGAGGAGGGGGTTGGCGGAGGCCGGTGGCTGCCGGTCCTGCCCGGCCCTTGCCAGCCCCGCCTGGCCCTTGCCAGCCCTGCCCGCTGCCGCTCCCGCTGCCAAGTTGGCAGGAGAAGGGGCTGGTGGAGCAAGGCCGGCTGCCGGTGCCGGGAACACCAAAGCAGGGAATGTTTGCTATGGGCAGTTATGGGAGAGGGAGGAGGAAGAAGAGGGTGGGGAGTGGGGATGGGGAGAAGGATAAGAGAGCCAGGGCATGGCACACCTCTGCTGCACGACCAGGAGCGTGGGGTCAGCCTTGGGTGGTTGCCGGGTGCCGTGAAGTGCCCAGGGGTCAGTGGGGTGCCAGGATGACCCTCACTCCCCAGGCCATGGTGGGCAGAGGAGCGGGGCTGCCTCAAGCTGCTGCCTTCATCCATGCAATAAAGACAAGCAGTCGAGGGGGAGCTGCAAATGCTGCCGGGACCGCATTAAGCACAACCGCTTTGGAAATGGTGTTCTCCTGCCATCTTTTAACCGTGGCGGTTTGCAGTCATGTGCTGCACCTCAGAGAGGAGAAAATAAACTAAGAATTGGGGTGAGGGTGAAGCTGTCCCAGTAAGGGAGAGAGGGAAGCAGCAATATCAGCTGTGAATCAGCCCTGACCGCACTGCTGGGACCCATCCACTGGCCTTGCTCTGCTTGGAGGGTGCTGCTGCTGTGCTGATGGGGTGGCCACAGACATGTCCCTTCTGGGTGGCCGGTGCTCAGGTCCCATCTCCCACTGGGCTACACTGGGAGATGCACAGACCTGGCGTCCAACTGCAGAGCCACAGCCAGGACCTGTGTCCTGGCACTCACACAGCTCATTCCACAGGCACCAGGGGAGGTGAAGTCCATCTGCCAGGGACAGCCCAGCAGCCACCAGCCCACTGTGACGCTTTCCTGCTCGTGCTCATCGGCTTAGCAGCACCCAGCAAAGCTCATTACTGGGCTCAGGGGCAGGAGGGAGCCCGCCCAGCTCAGCCAGTTGCCGTCCATCCCTCAGCAGAGCCACACGTGCGCTTTGAAAAGTGAATAAGGTTGGTAGGCGTGGGGCTGGCACGTGCCTTCCTGCTGAGCACAGCCTGGCGGAGGGCTCGTCACCTCACCACTTGCCTTCCCCGATCGCTTGGCACCATGGTGCACAGCGTCCTGCTGCAGCCTTCAACAAGGGAGAGTGCAGGGTCCTACCCCTGGGGAGGAATAACCTCCTGCACCAGGACAGGGGAGGGGTGATCTGCTGGGAAGCGGCTCTGCGGAAGACCTGGGAGTGCTGGTGGACAGCAAGTTTCCCATGAGGCAGCAAGGGGTCCTCATGCCCAAGAAGGTCGATGGGCTCCTGGGGTGCATGAAGAAGAGTGTGACCAGCAGGGTGAGGGAGAGTCTCCTCCCTCTCTGCTCTGCCCCANCTGTGAATATTCCTGAACCTGCACCCTGGGGCTCACTGCAACAAGGAGACCCTGGCCCCATCTCTGATGGCACCTGCAGCCAGCTGTACAGCCACAGGTAACTGTGGTCCTGGGGAGGATCTGGGACAGTCGGTGCCCGCGGTGACACGCCAGAGCCTCCTGACAGGCCAGACTGAGCCACCAGTCCACACCCCTGCTTGAACTTGGGTTTGATCCTCCCCAATTACAGCTGCCTCAGTTCTCCCTGTGACCTTCCCTGTTGCCTCACTCAGTTCCTCCCTGTACCTGCCTTTGAAGGAAGCTGAGCAATTAGATCAAAACAAAAGTCTTGCCAAAGAAAGTGTTTACAAGCTCCTCACGGCTCCTGGAACACAAGATGGGAGGTGTTGCAACAAGGTGCAGCGGCATTGTGGTGACTCAGGATGGGGAGCAGGAGACATGGTGGTGCTTGAACTGAGCATGGACATAGGTAGAACCCATGGGATGCTGCCTGGAAAGGGCAGCAGATATAAGATAGCTGGGGAGTACTTGTTTGAGGGGTGCCCCTTTCAGATCTCCCATCAGCATCTGAAAGGCAGAATGAACCTCTGCGCTGCAGACCAAGCCTGCCAACCCTGCTCCCTGCTGGTGGCTGCTGTGTCCTCCAGATCCCAGGCTCTCAGGTGGTTGCCTGGTGCCGTGAAGTGCCTGGGGCTAAGTGGGGTGTCAGGGCGATCCTCACACTGCCGGGGGTCTGACCAGACCAGCCACTGATCCTGGGGGTATCTGACCCACACAGGGCGCTCTGGTCACTGGTGCCAGGGATATCAGACCTTCTCCTCCCCAATCTGTGACCCCCAGGGGGGTCTGACCCATGGCTCACAGTGTCAGTGACCCACGGGTTAGTGAATTACTGGGTCAGTAACTTGCGGGGTCAGTAACTTTCCAGGTCAGACCTACCCAGGGCCCAATGCCCCTGGGGTCCATGATAGGGGTGATAAAGATTAGACTGAAAGGTTAGACTGAATGATCTTATAGGTCTTCTCCAGCCTAGGTGATACTGTGATACTGTGTGACCCGCCTGGTCAGAGCAGGGGGCCCAGCATCGCAGTGTCCAGGCGCGCTTGGAATCTCTGCACACAAGGAGACTCCACAATCTCTCTGGGCAGCCTGGGCCAGGCTCCAACACCCTCCCCCCAAACAAGTTGCTCCTCCTGCTCACACGGAACCTCCTGGCTTCCAGTTGGTGCCCAGTGCCCCTTGTCCGGGTGATGGACACCACTGAGCAGAGTCTGACCCCAGCCTCTTGCCCCCTGTGGGCCCTTTAGCTCTTGCTCAGCATTGCTCAGCTCCCCTCTCAGGCTGCTCTTCTCCAGCTCCACAGCCCCAGGGCTCTCAGCCTTGCCTGCCCACACAGATGCTCCAGCTCCGCAGCNCACCCACCCCCCCGGGTCCCCCATGCGTTGGTCGGGGTGTCCCCGAGTCCGCCGTCGTGGATTGGGGTGTCCCTGTGTCCTCCTTCCGTGGATTGGGGTGTCCCCCCTGTTCTCCCTCCGTGGGTCACGGTGTCCCCCACCATGAGTTGGGGTGTCCGTCGTGTCCCCCCACCATGAATTAGGGTGTTCCTGTGTCCCCCACCATAGGTTGGGGTGTCCCCCGTGTTCCCCACCATCGATTGGGGTGTTCCTGTGTCCCACACCCTAGGTTGGGGTGTACTCCGTATCCACCACCATGGGTTGGGTTGTCCCCCGTGTTCCCCACCAAGGATTAGGGTGTCCCTGTGTCTCCCACCATGGGTTGGGGTGTCTTTCCCAGCCCGTCTGGCCCCGGGGGGGATCCCCGCTCTGGCCGCCACCCCCCGGTTACCCCCCGGCTACCCCCCGGTCCCCGCTCTCCCCGCCGGGGGGCAGCAGGCGCGCGCCAAGGCACCGGTGGTGGGGGCGGGGCCCCGGGACCGGGATGGAGGGGNACCATCGATTGGGGTGTTCCTGTGTCCCACACCCTAGGTTGGGGGGTACTCCGTATCCACCACCATGGGTTGGGTTGTCCCCCGTGTTCCCCACCAAGGATTAGGGTATCCCTGTGTCTCCCACCATGGGTTGGGGTGTCTCTGTGTCCCCACGCTGTCCATGCAGAGCAGTTCTGGGGAGCGCACCCCACACCCGTGGGGGCCATGCCCTCCCCAGCCCAACCTGCTTCTGTCCCCCCAGGAGTGCTGCCCCTCTGCCGCCAGCCACCAGCATGGGGCAGAGCCGCCCGGCAGTGCCCCAGCCTCCTGCAGCCCCCCGACCTCCAGCTCGCCCCGCGTCGTGCCTTCAGCAACAACAAGATCCTGGTGGAGCTGGATGAGAGCTCAGGTATGGTGGGTGGCATCTCCGCAGTGTCACCTCCACCCACGGGGCGTCGATGGGCACAGGCACATGCCTGCCCTGTAGTATGTGCGGCTCTGAGCATAGAAAGCCACCAGAGCCCCAGATGTTCAACCTTCAGCTGCACAGGACCCTGAGAGAGATGTGGCTGGGGACGGGAGTCTCAGTGGTCATGGACACTTCAGGTGGCTGGGCGTAGGGGGTTTGGAGTAGGGTAATGCCGTTGGGAGAGCACAAGGGCTCAAAGCCCTTCCCGCAGCGCTGCTGGCGAGGTGTGTGATACCCTGGGCATGTGGTAGAAGCTGAAGGCTTGGCTTCATCCAGTGAGCCCAAAGAGAAGGGAACTTCCAGCCAAAGGTGGCATGTCTTTGGGATGTGCAGCATTGCTTCCATACACCTGCTCGTGAAGGCACTAGGTTCCCCGCTGGCTTCATGAGCCCGGCTTGCAGGCAGATCTGGGTAAAGGCAGGACCCTGCCCTTGCCCCCACGACTCAGCAGACTTTCTGAGGAACCAGGAGTGGAAAGACACTGAGTGAGCAGGGAAACAGGGAGATGGGTGAAGAACCCTTGGGCGAGGCGGTGCGTGCTGTTGTGGTGGGGGTTTCTGATGTCTCTGTGTTTACCATGGCACAGGCGTCGCCACGATGAAGTTCAAGAGCCCCCCAGTCAACAGCCTCAGCCTGGAGTTCCTCACGGAGTTTTGCATAAGCCTGGAGAAGCTGGAGAACGACCGGGCCTGCCGGGGCGTGATCCTCACGTCTGTATGTGTCATCCTGAGCTCGGGGTGTGAGCTGTGCGGGGGCAGTTCAGCAGGCACAGGGGCTGTTCCCTTGCTTCTGTTCGGTCTCTTGGCTCCCTGGTCACTGGTAAAGGATGGCCAGGAGGCAGCTTTGATCAGCTCCGGAAGGAGGGGAGCGGGTTCTTGGGAGGGCTGTGCTCCTTCTTCCCTGACCTTTTCTAGTTGAAGAATAACGACGGAGTTTTGTTATTTGTCGTTAAAACCAAAGCTGCTTATCTGCAGACCTGACGCATCCCCTGAGATGTCTCGTACTGCCCAGAGGGAGCTGCTGGGAGGTGCCAGTGTTTATTGTCACATGTGATGTGGGTAC
This sequence comes from Todus mexicanus, assembly GCA_013389965.1. NCBI lineage: Eukaryota > Metazoa > Chordata > Aves > Coraciiformes > Todidae > Todus > Todus mexicanus. The sequence continues at coordinate 11,852 of WEIS01010857.1, forward strand.
GAGGTGATGGGATGATCCAGGCTGTGGGAGCAGTGGGGAGATTGTTTCAGAACCCCAGAAGGCCCTGCTTTATTTATGTCATATTTAATTATCGTTTCTCTTTGCTCAGCTGCCAGGCCGAGTATATTAAGAGAGCTGAGGCCTCACCCCTGAGCAGTGCCTCTTAGCGGTGTTTGCATTTTCCCAATTCTAGGCCGTCCCCAAAATCTTCTCATCTGGCCTGGACATCACTGAGATGTGCGGGAAGAGCACAGAGCACTACGCCGAGTTCTGGAGAGCCGTGCAGGAGACGTGGCTCCGGCTGTACAGCTCCAACATGGTGACAGTCGCTGTAGTCAACGTACGGCCTTTAGATCCTCCTTCCTAGTCACCCTGCACTGTCTGTCACTCTCTGTGGCTTGTTTGCAATGCATGGGCGGGGACAGCTGAAAAATCAGGCTGGAACAAATACCGGGGGGTATCTGTTGGGGTTTCTGGGCTAAGCACATGTCTTTGGGTCCAGCGCAGTGGGATTTGGGGAGGTGTGGAAGCACTGGGATGTTGCAGGCTCTGTGTGAGCTGCGGGTGCTGTGGGGAAGAGCTCGCATGGCACTCGCGTCCTGCTGATGGGGGCTGAGGTGCCCTTGGCAGTGTTCTGTGCAGCAAGAGCCATCCTCTGCCCGAAGAACTCGTCTGGGAATCTGTCCTCCAGGCTGGAGGACCAGGAGGAGGTTGTAGGCTAGTGGTAAAGCCCAGACGGGCATCGGTGGCAGATAAGTACAGGGGAAGCCAAGCGGTTGGTGTAGGAGGAGACCAAAGGACGCCTGTTGTGCCCACTGGCTCCTTTCTACCTGACAAGACTCGTAGGAGCTGCCCAATGTCACTCTCTTGCCCGTGGCACTGCATCACTGGAGGGCAGGAGGTGGGAGGCAGCCGTGCACTGCCGCAGGTGCTTGTCCTCGGCCCAGTTCAGTTTGTTGAAAGCCCTTTTGTCACAGGGTTTTGCTCCTCCAGCCATGGTGCTTGGCCAGCAGGGAAGTGACATCTGAATCTCAGTGTCTGTAGATGGGTTGTTACCTGCTGGGTGGCTTTGAAGGCAGCTGGGTCTCTGAGTGGCTTCCTGCAGGCGTCCCATGCAGGGCTAAGCAAGCACCGAGCCATGGCGAAGATAATCACAAATGGAAGTTTTACAGACAGAAGGCGTTGGGAAGCCCCTGGGCACAACCATTGCTCTGGCATTTAGGGATACAAACGCAAGGAGGGTTAAAATCTCAAGTAGTGTTACATGCAGGGTTTTGCTGTGGCAAATCTCTGCTACAGGGTTTGCAACCCGAGTAACACGGATCAATTAACTAGATTCCCAGGCTGGAAAATACAAGAAACAAAAGAGCATTGAAAAGTGGAAGGGCAAACCCTGGTAAACCCGCAGAAAACTTCTTTAGGGCTGTTTTGGATCAGGTATCAGAGACTTGGGGGACATCTGCTCTGTCACCCCATGTCTTCCCTGCTCTGGAGGAAGCAGCGAGGCTGGGGTGCAGGGACGCCTGTAACCACGACCCAGACTCACTCCTTCCTTCTCTTTGCCAGGGGTCCAGCCCTGCGGGAGGCTGTCTCCTTGCCTTGTCGTGTGACTACAGGATCATGGCGGAGAACCCCAAATTCAGCATCGGCCTGAACGAAGCTCAGCTGGGCATCGTGGCTCCCTTCTGGTAGGCCAGTGCCTCCCACTTCTTGTGTCAGTGTAGGTCTCAAAAGGATTCACAGAATCTCCAAACCCCAGCATGGTGGGGGTTGGCAGGGACCTCTGGAGCTCCTCTGGTGCCGCCCCCCTGCTCCAGCAGGGTCACCCCAAGCAGGGGGCCCAGCATCGCAGTGTCCAGGCGCGCTTGGAACCTCTGCACACAAGGAGACTCCACAACCTCTCTGGGCAGCCTGGGCCAGGCTCCAACACCCTCACCCCAAACAAGTTGCTCCTCATGTTTAGGTGGAACTTCCTGTCTTCGAGTTCGTGCCTGTTCATCTTCAAGGAGTTTATTAATCAGTTGAACTGGCCACTGAGATGTAGATTTATGTATCAATGATCAGGTAGTTGCAGCTGCAGGAGACAGCACCTCATTTCTCTGCCCTATCCTGCAGGTATCTGAAAAGCTTTGAGGCTGCATTATGTCCTCACATCCTTCACCTGAGAGGACCTCAGTTCTGACTCTGCAGTCGGCTCCGAAACCAGTGCTGTGAGATCTCCCTAGTCAGGCTCAGGCTGGAACTGGGCTTTTCTCTGGATACACACTGTGTACCTGCAAAATCCTATAGCTGTGGAGATCTCTGAAAGCATAGGGACACTTACATACTACGACACAGGCCCTTGGTTGACCTAACTCTTGGCGTAGGACTCAAAACGGCTCTGCTGACCTGACCGTGCAGCGTGGCTGAGCCTGTAGCTGCTGTTTAAAGACCTGAGCCTGGGGAGTGGGACTAAGCGTCCTCTTAGCTCTGATGTCTGCGTGCAGCTGCTGCTGGGTGGTTCTTTCCCTGACCAAGGCTTTTCCTCCAACTCTTCTAGGTTTAAGGACACGTTTGTGAATGTCGTGGGACACAGAATCGCTGAGCGCTCCCTCCAGCTGGGCTCCCTCCACCCCGCGCCCGAGGCCCGCGAGATTGGCATTGTGGATGAGCTGGTGCCAGAGGAGAAGCTGCAGGAGAAGGCTGCGGCTGTCATGGCACAGTGGCTGGCCCTTCCTGGTAAGGATGGCACCTCTAGCAGAGGAAGAGGGGATCTGATCTGTGTGGGAAGGATAGGTACCGAGGCTGGGAGCTATGGAACAGTTTCCATTTAAAGGAAGCTGGGAGGTAGGAATTCTTGGCACGGTGGTCCTTGGGCTAACAGAGATGGGCTTGCCGATGCCACCGTGAAGGATGACACCGTGGTGCACTTGAGGTACAGTTACGTGTCACCCTTCAGCTGCTCTTTCTGCAGAAATCTGGATGCAACTGCGCAGAAATGGACAGAACTGTCAATTTGTGTCCCAGCCTTGAAAGAGGGTCCCTGAACGGCTGCCCTCCTGTGCTGTCCTGGTGTTATGGTGACACCTCAGCCCCCGAGAGCGGGAAGCACATCTCAGTTGTGCTCCCTTGGTCAGCTCCAGCAGCCAGCACTGCTCCGGCAGCGTGTCCATACTCGTGTGTAATGGCCCAGGCGCAGAGCCGGCTGGCGGGGTGAGCTCGAGGGGACGGTGCTGCCAGGCTGTCTTGTCAGAAGTCGGAGGGATTGGGTTGGGGATGTTTAGAGTCAGAGCAGTTTCAAATAGGGAATTTTGTTTGGTCACCGCTGTCCTGAGCCCAGTGGAGTGTATTGGGGTGGGGCTGGGCTCTGGAGGGCACAAAGAGAAGAAGATGCGCAACTTTTTGTCGTCTGTCCCAGTAGAGCAGTCATTTCCTCGCTGAGCGATGCAAATCATAATTTATTGTATGAGAATTTATCCAGTTCAGCTTCCAGACAGTGTTTTTTTTCTTACACCTTTCCCTGCTGGTTTAAAGAGCCCTTTGAGGTGTGGTACCTCTTGTTCAGAGGCACCCGCACGTGGTGGCAGTGGCTGAGAGCTGGTCAGGGGTGAGGACCATGTGCATTCCCCATCCTTGCTCTCCTTTCTGTAGACCATGCCCGTCAGCTCACCAAGTCCATGATGAGGAAGCCGGTGTTGGACCGGCTGGTAGCTCACCGGGAAGAAGATATTCAGAACTTCATCAGCTTCATTTCCAAAGAGTCCATCCAGAAGTCACTTCGCAGGTACATGGAGATGCTGAAGAAGAAGAAGGGCTAAGGAGCCAGCCACCTGGGGCCTGGTCCCAGGAGCTCCAGTGACCCTCCAGAATGCTGCAGTAGCTGCAGACGTTCACAGTGAAGCCATCTGCAGCGTCAGCAGTTGGTCATGTGCTGCCTGCTCCTGTGGCCGCCCCAACCGCCCCTTCCCCTTAGTCCCTGTAGAGTGCCTGACACCATCGCTGCCTTTCCTGAGTATGGGGAGAGCTGCCAGCTCAGCTCCCCTGAGGAACAGACAGGGAGAGGGTCTTCACACCTCTGACATCTGAGCCCACAGATCCTTGGATATCCTCCCTCCTGTCCAACAGCTAATTCTGAAATGAGCTTGGTCAATAAAGTCTTTGATGAGGCAGGAGATGGATGCTTCATTCCCCAGCTTGTCTGTGGTCTCTGCTTCCTGGCTGGTGGCGTGTTCCCGGGCTCTGGTTCATGGTGGGCTGGGAGGTCTGGGCACAGCCAGCAGCTGGCTGCGACCCTTCTCCAGACTGGGACGTGGAGCAGCCCACACACGGGGCTCGTGGATGGGTTGGTGGTGGGAGCTGGAGCTGAATCATGGTCTGTGGCCAGAAGAGGAGCTCAAGCCGTCAGCTTCACCTCGACTGGATAGTGGTCGCTGACTGCCAGGGCCTGGAGGAGGACGAGAGGTGGGGAGGTGTAATATAGGGTATTTGTCGAACCCCTTGCCAAACTTGTGGGACAGCAGGGTGGCTGTCATTGCCCTGCCAGACTTCTGCTCGTCCCCTTCAGACGTGATGTCCTCAGCCCCAAGACTCTCAAAACACAAGGCTCCAGTTTTCCACCCCTCATGGACAGATGCCCAAGCGTGGCCTGGGGCAGGTTCTGGCAGGGAGGCACCTGCGCCTTCCAACCCCCGTGGCTCACTTGGGAGCTCAATGCCAGCCATGGGTGGCTGAAGATTAGCTTGGATTGCCCCACACCCTGGAGTCCTGCCCATGAAAGACCACAAAACACCCCATGTGTCTCATCTTTTCCCCATGGGGACAGGCAGTGACCCCCAAATCCCCCCTCCTGTTTCCACCCAGGGGTCCCTTGTCACCGTAAGCTCCCCGCTGACTGGCCAGAGCCACCTCGGGCTGCTGCTGGAGCAGCTTCCACTCCAATTTGGAGCTGATACTTAAGTGCAGCAGTTACGTGGCTGCACGAGGCTGCCTAATCCCAAACAAACATCGGTACTGCCGGGGGCAGCTCAGCTTTGGTGCCTGTTTGAGCCCCGGGGTTGCGGTCTTGGCTCACCTCCTCCTGCTCCATCCGGAAAGCATGCTGGAAATTGTAGACAGCAGCTGAATTTGGCACGATGCTTCTCTTCAGCTTGGCGCCGCACACCACAATCCTGCAAGGGAGGTATAGGTGGTGGGTCCCACTCCTGCCTCAGCACTCAGCTATACGTGGTACGGGACGGGCAGGGGGCCCCAGGGCGCTGGGGAGGGGGATGGTGGTGCTGTGGCAGCGCTCACCTGTCGTAGGCACAGTCTGACTTGCCCACAGTGGTGTCAGCGTCGTCGGGGAGCAGCCACTTGAAGATGTCGCTGGTGCGCAGGCGAATGGTCGACCAGTCGCTCCGCTGGACGTAGTTGCAGTCGGCGTTGAAGTCCCCCAGGAACATGATGTTCTGTGGCAGAGAGACGAGAGGGTTCGTGGCGGCTGGGGAATGGGGCTGCCTCGACACCAGACCTCCCCTGCGGGTCAGCCCTGAGTGCTGGGGCATCCCCTGTGGCAGGGCAAGGGGCAGGAGCAGAGTCCCCATCCCACCACCCTCACACCAGCTGCGCTCGCCTCGGAGCAGGGACCCAGCACGGGTCAAGCTGTCCCTGGGCTCAGCGCCCACCCTCAGTGCCACCCCTGGTGCTGGTGGCACTCACGTCGGTCCCCCACTTGTTGACGATGTCCAGGTAGACGTCGTAGAGCGCGTCAATCTCGGCGACAGCATCGTGTGGGGCTGAGTGCAGTGGAACCAGCACAAATTCCTTCACCTCTGTCAGGAGAGAGGGATGTCAGCCCCACGGCCAACCCATGCCACTACCCAGGGCCACTCATCCTCCTGCTTACTGGTGCTGGGCGCTGAGACCCTCAGGATGAATGGCTCCCGGCTGAAGACATCCTGGGGGTCATCATATTGGTAGGTGTCCACCACAGACACAACATCTGTCCTGTGGAACCAAAGGGATGGTTACCCTGGCGTTCAGCATGGCCCCTGTGGCCCCTCCATGGTGCTGGTGGCCCCACGGTGCCGCAGGACAAAAGGCAGCACACCCAGCCCCATTACCTGTAGATGAAGAGGTACATCTCCTTGTAGTTCTCCCGTCCCAGGGGGCCACTGATCTCGTAGTCGTATGTGGACGTGGACACGCTGTGGAGGGGCAAAGACATGACAGTGACATGGCTGGCACCGGTGGCATGGCTGGTACCACCCTGGGGTGGCCTCAGCATGGCCAGAAGCTGGGCAGCCATGGGGTTGGTCCTGCTCTGCTGTCCCCATGGGCCACCATGCCCTGGCTGTGGGGTAACACGGGTTGTAGCAGCTCAGAGCCACCCTGCTGTCCCCACCACCCCAGAGCGGCTGCTCGGCCACGAGCAGGACATGGGGTGGCTCCTGCCACCCCTTTCTCTGCAAGGATGTTCCTCACCTTCATTTGTAGCAAAGCTAAATTAGGTTAATGAGCAGCTTGGGGCCTCACAGAGCCTGGCGTCACCCTCCCTGCCCCAGCTGCTTTGTGGCTGTGCTGGAGGGGACACCGAAGGGCAGAGGACACAGGCTGGGCGTACCTGCTCAGGAGTGCTCGCCGCCTTTCAACAAGGCAGCAGCAGGCTCCACCCTGCCCCAGTCCGTGCCCTCTACCGAAACAGGGTCAGCTCCAGCAGACAGAGGGGCTGCTGCCCTACAGCGCCCAGCTTTAGCTCACCCCAGTAGCCCCTTTTCCTCCTGGGGTGCCTAAGCTGCTTGCTTCAGAGCATCATCTCCCACCAGGTCCGTGTCAGGATCCCCTGGCCATGCTCAGGCTATTAGGGTGCTGGGGGCTACCTGTCCCTGCCCTCTTTATCCCCCATCCTGCTGGATTTTGGAGATAGAGCTTGCGAGTGCTGTAACTCCTTTCCATCCTGTGTGCTCCAGCAGGATTGCAGCTTTTGGAGGAGGTTTGTGTCACTGGCATCCCCCTTTCCCTCCCTGGATTATTCCTGGTGGCTTTTTTCAGTGCCTGCTCAAAGCTTCAGCTCCAGCACTTCTCTCCTATTCCCCTTTCCATAAGCAAACCCTTGAACAAACAACTTTGCTTGGCCTTTTCCTGCTCAGGCAGCCTGGGTGTCCCTGCTCGCGCTGCTGGCCCAGCCCAGCCCAGGCGCTCTCAGCCTCGTACCTGTTGAGCTGCTCCATGAGCTGGGTGACGGCGCTGAGGTCGGAGTCGCGCACCTCCTGCACCAGCACCACGTCGTAGCGGCGCAGGATCTGCGAGACCGAGAGGGACGGCGATGGTGAGAGGGAACCTGCCACCAGCTCAGGACCACTTTCTGTCACCCACCTCCCAACGGGGCACCCTGACGTGGTCCTGGGTGCAGCGCCACAGGGACATACATGTCCCTTGGTGCTGGGGCAGATGTCCCCGTGGAGGGCTCAGAGGGACTGCAGGGTGTGCCTGACGCCCCATCTTGCTCCCCACCAAGCCTTCCACCACCCAGGGTGTCCCCAGCACTGGGATGCCATCCCATCAACGGCCACGTCCCCGCATCCCCCTGGCACAGGAGCCACATTTTGGGTCTGCCCCAGCACATAGCCCATCCCCACATGGCACCAGGGGCACTCACGCCGACGATGACATTCGCCACTCCCTCGTTGGACATCTTGGTGTCACCAAATGACTGGATGTTGAAGGCACCGACGTGCAGCGTGGCCACGGCCAGGCTTGGGAGAGCCACAGCCAGCAGGGACAGGGACAGTGCCACGGTCCCCATCCTGCCGACAGGGATGCTGAGCCTCAGGGATGCAGCAATAGGAGATGGACTTGAAAAACTGCTTTGGATTTGGGGATAGAGGGGAAAAAATAAATAAATCCCACAGAGGTCCTTCCTAAGTCCTGGTGTGCAAGAGTGCCATGGTGGGCACTGCCCAGAGTGGCCCATGGAGCTGGCACAAGCTGTCTGCCAGCTTGCCAGTCCCACGGAAGCCAGACCCTGTCCCACTGTGGTGAATCTGCCCGGTGGCACCACTGCCAACCCCCAGGATTGCTCAGCCCCACTCCCTGCCAGGATGTCTCCATTGCCTGCCAGCCTCAGTCACCAGCACACTGGGCTGCTCCACATCCTTAAACTTGATCACAGCTTTCACTGTCGGGGTAAGGGAGCAACTTCTCATCCCAGATCATCCCAGATCATCCCATCTTATCCCAGCTTATCCCAGCTTATCCCAGACCCTCTCTGTGGCTGAAGGCGCTGAGCCCGCTTCAGTCCTTACCTTTCCGAGTGCGCAGCACGTCTGCTCTCCCCGCAGCAGGATGGGCAGCTTTATTCCCAGTGGAGGTGCCGGCAAAGCAGGATGAGTCGGACACCCCCGTGGGGGTTTTGGCACAGCTTCGAGCTCCTTCCCACATTGGGAAACCAAAAACCCACGGGGCAGCAGGGTGGGGCCGGCACAGCCACCCCTGCGCCGATGTGGCAAAGGCTGGACGGGGAGGTGTGGTGGTACTGGGGGCACCCCAGCAAGGCTGGGTGGGCGCATGGGACTCGGGGTGCTGCAGCCAAGGTGGTCCCCTCAGGGCACGGTGTGGGGCACCGCAGCCGGGCAGGTGGCAAAGGGCAATGGCCTGAGTGGGGGTGATTCAGACGACGTAATTAGAGGGGAGAGAAGGAAATGGCTGGGTGGCTGGGTCAAGCAGGCTGGGCAAGAAGGGCCGGCTGCAAACCCCCCAGCAGCCCCACTGGTGTCCTAAAGCAGCCCCAGTGGAGCCGGCATCTCCCGCACTGGCACACGACATCACCCCGGAGTATGATATCACCCTGGCGTATGATATCACCCTGGCACATGATGTCACCCGGGCATATGATGTCACCCCAGCTGAGGGAGTGGGCAGGCGGCATTGCCAGGGTGTTGGTGGCAGGACAGGCAGGGAGGTGATGGCTGCTCATGCCAGGGCTTGCCAGGCTCTCACGTGTGCTGCTGAGTTTCGCATCCTCACACCCAGTCACGGGATGAGTTCAGGGTCCCTCGGTGTCACACCGGCACCGAAACCCCCCCAGGAGGCACCGAACCCCTGGGAACTGAATCATGTCCTCCTCCTCCCCCCACTCTCACCATCAGCACCCTGTCAGCCACCCTGCAGCCAGGCAGGTAGCAGCAGGATGCGGCCCCATGAGCTGGTGGAAGAGCATCCAGCACCCCGGCAAGGGGGCCAAATCCTGATCAGAGCCTCCCAGGCCTTCCCTAGTGTCCCTACTTTTGCCGCCAGCAGCTCAGAGAGGAGCTGCACTTGCCACCACACGGCTGCAGGTCTGCTGATGCTCAGAAGGGCCCCTGGCAGGGGCATGGGGGGCTGCTGAGGGGGGCTGACGAGACCCTCCTTCCAAAGCTGCAAAAGCTGGCTAATGCTCATTTTTTAATGGAAGCAGAGAACATCCCGTTCCCACAAGATCCCGAAGAACGGCTGCTTGCAGAGGTGACCAACAGCTTGGCCGGCACTGGCGGTGTGTGGGCTCCGACGAGGGATGCAGGTGCTTGCTGGGGTGTCCTGGGGCAGGCATGGGCTCAGCGGGCTTTCAGGGTCACCTCCACTGGGAAATGGTCGCTGACGGCCAAAGCCTAGGTGTGGGGAGAAAGCAGGGAGGTGGCTGGGCTCATCTGGACCCACCATCACGGTCATGGCCAGCCGGGACCCCAACGCTCCTCTCCGATCCCCAAAATTAGAGTGTAACCCAAAATGCTCAGGCTGGGGGGGCTGCATCAGTGCAGGGGTTGGGGTCAGGCCACCCTTGGGTGCACCCTGGGGAACAGGGAGCCCACTCCCAGGAGCTGTGGTGGGTTGGATCCCAGTGCCGGTGGGCTCGTGTGCTCCAGCCTCTCACTCACATCCTTGAGCTGGAGGTGCAAAGTCTTCTCGAAGTTGTTGACGGTGGCGGAGCCAGGCTCGATGTCTTGGCGCAGAGCAGTGCCACAGGCGACGATGCTGCCGGGGCACAATGGAGGTGTTAATACCTGCCAGTGCCCCCCGTGCCAGCCCCCGCACTGCCGCCAGGGCGCCCACCGGTCATAGGCGCAGTCGGTGGTGTCGGCAACGGTGGTGTCGGCGCTGTCGGGGATGAGCCACTGGCAGGCAGCGAAGGAGCGCAGGCGGATGGACGGCCACTGGGAGCTGGTCACGTAGGAGCAGTCGGCATTGAAGTCGCCCAGGAAGAGGATGTTCTGCAGGGCAGTGTGCCCTGTTCTTAACCACGAACCTTACAGTGCACCAAGGGCTCCCTAAAATCTTACGGGGCAGCAAGAACCAGCCCTGGCGCTCCCCAGCATGAGAGGATGACCCCCCAGTAATGGTAACGCAGCCACTCAGCAGCTCTGTGCCCGGACATTGGCAGGGTGGCTCCTGCTCTGGTGGGTATGAGAGGCCTCCTGCGGCACATGTCCATCCCAGGAGGACCACTGGGATGTGTGGTGGCTGTACTTCAGCCCATCCGGCTGCCCCAGGCATCTGAGCTCCCCACCACCGCTTACGTTTGTCGCCCATTTGTTGACGACATCAGTGTAGACATCGTAGAGCGCATCGATCTCTTCCGCCGCGTTGCTGGGCTCAGAATGCAGGGGCACCATCACCAATTCCTTCACCTCTGCCGGACAGGCTGCCATCAGTCCCTGGCTTGGGTGCAGCACCCAGGAAGGGAGCAAGAGCCCCAGGGGACCACCCCAGGCCGAGCCCCAGCTACCAGCCAGGAAAAGCTGCCCAAGGGAAAGGGTGCGTTGGCTTTTTGTGGTCTGCTGGCTCTCCAGACTGGAATTTCCAGTGGGGAGTTGCATCCCTCCACATGTAGTTTGGGGATTGCTGCTTGTTTCCCATCAGTTCTTCCAAGGCACTGCGGTTTTGGGAAGGAGGTGGGGGTGGGATAGAGATGGGAGAGTGTGTTTGCCCTGGGGAGGTTCTTGGGAGGTGGAGATGGTGGCAGACAGAACAAGGTGGGAAATGGCAGATGATGGGAGACGGCTCATGAGGGGAGATGGTGCATGATGGGGGACAGCGGGTGATATGGGATGGCAGGTGATGGGGGATGGGATGCGATAGGAGATGGTACAGGAGGGGAGATGGCACGTGATGGGAGCAGATGGTTGGATATGGCACACGATGGGAGGCAGCAGGTGATGGGGTGTGGGACATGATGGAATGCAGCTGGAGATGTGAGATGGCACACAACTGGAGAGAACACATGCTGGGAGGTGACAGGTGATGGGAGAGGGCAGAAACAGCAGGCAGTGCCACCCAGGCTGGGCAGGAACCCAGGACCAGTGGGCACACATAGGTGGGAGAAGGCCCCACAGCAGTGAAGGTGAAGCCACTGAGATGGGCTCCAGTGTACAATCCTCCACCCAGCAAGCACAGCTCCAGGCTCAGCCTCGCAGACCCTGTGCCGGGTCCAGGTAGCCTCAAACACCACCTCTGCTCACCCGTGGTGGGTGAGGAGAACTTCACAATGAAAGGCTCCCTGCTGAAGGTGTCGGTCCCGCAGGACTCGCAGCCGTCATCATAGTAGTAGCTTTCCAGCACGGAGACCATGTCTGACCTGAGGGAGGAGAGCAAGGCAGCCCCAGCACCCTTCTTGCTACAGCCAGGGCCCCCAAATGTACCCAGCAGCGCTCAGGGGCTGCAGGGGAGCACAGGGGGTGACACGGTGGATGCCGGACCCTGGTGGCACCCGATACCTGTAGATGAAGAGGTACTGCTCCTTGTAGCTGGTCCGACCCAGGGGGACGCTGACCAAAAAGCTGTATGGGTGTGGGGATGCACTGGGAGCAAGATGTGAAGAGGGTGAGAGGAGGCTCCCGCTGCCCCCCAGCACCCATCGGGCTCTCTCTGGCCAAACCAAAGGTGCCTTGGCACAGTGAGATGCCACCCGGGATCTGTCCTGGCATCCCATTCACAGGCACCCCCTGCCCTGTGCCATTGGGGTCACCTGTTGAGCTGCTCCACAAGCTTCTCCACAGAGCTGAGGTCAGCATCCCGGACCTCCTGCACCAGGCTGATGTCATATTCCAACAGGATCTGGAGGGACAAGCTCAGAGCTGTTCAACCCTGGCTGGGAGCTGCTCCTGGGGTCACCCCTGGGCACCTGGGCTGAGCTGTGAAGGCTCCCAGGCTGGCAATGGGGGAGCAGCAGGGAGCTGGAGATCATCTGCCCCAAGCTGGCTGCAGCCCAGAGACCAGAGCACGGCCAGGATTGTTCCTCTCCCCCAGAACTCACAGAGACGATGATATTTGCGACAGTCTGGTTGGACATCTTGCTGTCCCCAAACGCCTTGATGTTGAAGGCGCTGATCTTCAGCGTGGTGGCTACATGCAGCAGGGGAGCTGCAACCAGCAGCGACAGCACCAGCTTCAAGGGCACCATCCTGCACGCAGAGGGGCAGGGATGGGCTCAGTTCCCATGGCTGGGAGGGGAATTTGGCAAAGGCAACGAGGGTGACCAGGGTCTTCCCAGTGGCCATACTGGTTTCACTGGGAGGTGGCTGTTTTCCAGTGAGCCACCAGAACCCAGGGATGGTGCACTCGCAGCTCCTGCCTCGTGCAGGGCCTCATCCTGCCTGTCCCTCCTGGAGAGAGGCCAGACTGCCCGAGAGGCCAGAGAGGATAATTCCCTGGCAAAGAAGCAAATGCCACTTCAAGGTGACACGGAGCAGACGCTTCCTCATTCACTGTGCTCAGCCAGGACACATCGCCTGGTCTGGGGTAGCTGGCAGTGGACGGGGACACCAAGGTGCATCGACTTGTGCCTCTCCCACCCCTCCCTGGGTCTTTGCCAGAGACCCAAAAGACCCTACAGCAGCCGCACTGGGACAGAGCAAGGGATGGATCCTCTCAGCTCCACTCCCCACCTCCTGCCCTGCCTGGAGCATCCTTACCTGGGGTATTCTGCCCCTCCTGCCTCCCAGCACTGCCCCTGACCCCTCCGCACCCAGGCTAGAGCCCCTCAAGACCCTGTGCTGAGACAGCACAGCAGCTCCCATCCACAGAGAGAAAGGTGTTTTGGGGAGAACTTCCCGTGGCGTTGAGCTCTCCAGGGTAATATTTCATCAGCCGATGGGACTGGAGCCCTGCCTAAGCCCTGGCACCCTGGTAAGATGGGCTGAGAAGACCAGCAGACACCCCAGCTTTCAGCACACCCGAAGCCTGACCCGGAGAAGGACTTGCTGTGCCCAGATTTGCTTTTCCTTCTGGGGCAGCTGCTCTAGTTAAATCCTCACCTTTCCCCACTTGCATCCTTGGCTGCAAACACTACCACCCGTAACAGCGTGGTCCTTCCAGTTGGTACTGTGGTGATGCAGTAGCACCACGATTTAGTAGCTGCTACACTTTGGTCATGTCAGAAATAGCCCAAGCCTCATAGATCATCTCAGGGGCTGCAGCAGCCTCCCAGGACATGCAGAGAACTGTGTCCACCCCAGGGGATGCTCTGAGCTGTGCCCAGGCTCAGCCCAGCCCAGCCCAGCATCTCGGCAAAATGCAGCCGAGCTGGGGAAGGCAACGTTTGAGAGGGGAGCTCGCAGGGCGCAGGGGGAGAGGGGGGGAGGGCGTACCGTTGGGCTGTCAGA
>WEIS01010858.1:0-13447 GCA_013389965.1 Todus mexicanus
AGAACTATGTCACTTCTCAGCAAAGCAGAATTACCTGGTTTCAAAGTGCCAGTTGTAATTAGACCTTTCCTTTTATAAGAAATTCCCAGTGTGTGTAGGCAAGATCAACTGCTTGCTTGTGTGAATTCTCAGCTTGCAGAGTTACTTTCCCTCAGTCTGATTTCCTTTGAAAAAGTCTGCTTCTTCAGACTGAATTCATCCATTTGCATTGTAAATATAGAACAAAACATAATGAATTTATAAGAGCTGGAAACTCAAAATGGCCTTATTTACAAGGCAGAAACCTTGGAATTGTCAATTTGTAAAACATTATGATTGTGTTTCTGTGATCTATCAAACTAGCAAATAAGAATATTGTTACACATGCTTTAAAAAATAGCTGTAAGAATCTAATCCTGGATCACCGCAGTGCTCCCGGGTCTCAAATTAAATCAGTAAAAGTGGCTTAATCTTTCTGCTTCATTTTTGGTGATGACAAAGATATTTAAAAGGTTTCTATTTATTAGTTTTTAGTGGTGGAGGATAATGTGATGCACATGAGATGAAAGAGCTTTTTTGTTTGTTGTTCTGAATTAGCAAGAATGGCAAGTAAAGGATAGATTTTAAAGATGATAGAAATAGCTGTGGGGGTTCTTGGAAGAGGAGAAAGAAGGGAAGTCAGAGGGTGGTCTGAAGGACTAGAGGCAGAGACGAAAGCATAGACACAGCAGTGAGAAGAAAATTGAGGAAGCAGCCAGAGACATGGATATAATTAGAGGCAAGGAATGAAAGCCTTTCCATGAGTTTTCTCAACAGACAGAAAAACATTAAAATATTTGTTAAAAAGAGGGTGAAAAAGAAATGCAAATCAAAGTGTGAAGATGACAAATTAAGGGAATGGTAGTTGCATCCCACAGACAGCAAAAAAAAATTGTCAGTGGAATGGACTTCAGCATGCTGACAGAAAAGTTGCAAAGGTGAGAGAAACTGCACAGGAGTCAGAGCGAAAGGAAGAACGGTGGGAGCTGAAGATAGAGTTGAGCAACTTCCAGCATGGACTTGGAAAGAACAAACAACGTCAGAACTTTCAAATTTCCCTCTGCAGCTCTGTGAATGAAAGAGGAGTGGAAGACATCCTGTGTGGTGTCTGTAGTAAAGCTTTTCACATCACTTTGTAGAGCGTTCTCATAAGCAGGCTTTGAAAATATATTTCTAAATGGAGATACAACAGGCTGAGGTGTGAAACAGGCTGGAAACACATGCTCTGTAGCGCTAATCAAGGGGGATGACTCAGAGCCTCTTTTCATTAACTATGAAAGTATAGAAAAGGACAATGCTCATTAAACATACAGAGGACACGCAACTGTGCGGACCTACCAGGAGATTGTATAATATGATGAGAATGATGGAAGAAGGAAAAAAAAGAGGGAAAAAGACATCACAGGAGAAAAAGCCTAAAAATTAGGACACTTTTCAATGAAAATAAATCCTAGTGCACACATGATGCATCTACCTGTCTTTTAAGTAGATATAATGAGCTACCATGTCAGAAAGATCTGATGTTCAGAGAGAATCTCAATCTTCTAAATGGTTCTTGCTAGCAAAAATCTTAAATATATATCTACAAGGAGAAAATCTAGAGGTCAAGCCAATTTTTATTCTCTCCTTTCTTTTAACAAAATAGAATTCCTTGTACTTTTACTCCTTGATTTTCACCAACATTTAAAAAACATAATGGCTTTATCATCTATTCATGTGACCTGGTATCATCTTGTCTTTCCCTTACCATACTAGAACTAGAAGGTCTGAAAGCAGGTACCACATTCTGCACATACCAAGCCCTCCTAATCTTCAGTACTACCACCACAGTGTGGAAACCATTGTTCCCAAATGTAACATCCCATCTTTTGAATGTGGACTTAATCTAGCGTAATGTATGTCCAGAGGGCAATGAATCTGAGAGTCTCCAAGGCCTATCCACTTCCTGCAGTTTGTCTCTAACTTCTGCAGACTCTCTACTCTTTCCATTTTGCCTTGGGCTCGTGGGAAGTCTCTGAAGATTTTTGTTGATGCCATTGAAGTATGAAAGTAAATTGGTATTTCCCTGGCAGTTGGTTGTTCTACAAATGAAATGAAATGAAATGAAATGAAATAAAATAAGACAATAAAATATATTATATAATTATCTGTCACAGGGTTTCACACCAGCATTTGGCATTTGCTGCTGAAAGAGGGGAAACTATGTTTAATGAGCCACTAGTCTTACTTGATAGGCCTGTTCTTATGTGTTCTTGTTTTCTACATGAATGGAACCAGTGAACAAAGATTTTAGAGAAAAAAAAGAAGAAACAGGAAACAAAATACTGAGTTCTATTCCTCCTGGCAATGGTTCTGTAAATCCACCAACTTAAATGATAGTCCTGGACCTATAGTTTGAGAGGTTTTCCTTGCATGTTGGGAGATAATTCTATTTAAGCTTTTAAATAAAACATAAAAATAGATGCATAAAGATTAATGTATGCACTCAGAATCATGAAGTTTGTTAGGAAAAGTGCAAGTAAGAATGCTCAAATAATCCACTTGTTTATTTTTAAAAATCTTTTTACATTGTGTTACCCTAATGACTGCTAAACAGAAGTTGCTTTAAAAGCAGGAGCAGTAGGGGAAGCCGTATGAGCTCCCACGTGTACATTGTACATTCCTCAAATGGGGGATTTACAGTTTACAAAGAACAGTGCAAAAAGCACCACTGGGTACAGATGTATGTGTATTAAATCCAAGTTCTATGTTAACAAAATTACTATTTAAAGCCC
Organism: Todus mexicanus; assembly: GCA_013389965.1. Classification (NCBI taxonomy): domain Eukaryota; kingdom Metazoa; phylum Chordata; class Aves; order Coraciiformes; family Todidae; genus Todus; species Todus mexicanus. Next base: position 2,793 of record WEIS01010858.1, read on the forward strand.
TTTCTTTCCACCAGGCTTTTACCAAACAAAAACCAGCTGACAACTGTGGCCAAAAGCCCTGAACGCTTTATGTTTGTCAAATTGCCTCTTTAGCGGCTGCATTAGGAAATCAGAAGAGCAAGAAAAATTCAAATTGGTTCAGGCTTTTGTGTTGAAACTTCTTTAACCAGAAGCCTTATTTGAAGTTCACAATAGACACATCTTTAATTAACCTGATTATAAGAAGACATACTGTCAAGTTTGTTTTAGGACAAAGAAACAATAAGAGGAAGGAATTAAGGGCATAACCCATTAAGACTCATCTCTTATTAGACCTCTTATCTCTCTAGGTAACGTTTAACTGTTTCTGCAGTGAGTCATACCTGGTATTTTCACAACAGTGCAAACTGATATTCTCTGTGCAACTTTAATTTACTATCTGTATAGAAGGCTTTCTTCTTCTGATTGTACTTTATTTTCTCATAATCCATTATCTTTATTAGTTAAAATAATTGCTTTATTGATGTAATATTAAGTGGTAAGTTAATAGAAACATTGGTCAAATTCCAGGTTACAATTTAAATCTGTAGGTGACATTGATGCAATTGAAAAATCTGTAGTGACTAAGCCCTTTTTTATTTATTCTTCAGGAATCTATTTGTCATTCATGGGAGTTGCAGATGGTTCCTGGACTAGAGGCACTAGTCTAAATAAAATATTTTGGAAAGGAAAGAATGGGTCAAAGATAAGCACTTGTCACGGTTTGGTGTCAGGGCATCCCCCAAATCTGCAACAGAACGCTCTCTCCCCCTCCACACTCAAAAAGGGAAGAAAGGAAATAAAGGAAAGAGACTTATCAATTAGGAAAGGAAACTAGAACANTGGTAAACATGCTACTAACTTCAGACAGACTTAGCTGAAAAGTAGAAGCCATAGAACAGAATTGTTCTGTTCTAACCCAAACCAGGACAACACTTCACTAAATCATGTAACCATGTTCCTGTTCCCTGTTCACTGCAGGGCGGTTGAACTAGATGACTTTTAGAGGTCTCTTCCAATCCAAACCATTCTATGGCTCTATGATTCTATAATTCTATGATCATGCATCAAGGATGAAATCCAGCCCCTGCAGAAAAAAAAAATAAATCTCTTAATTTGGACACTGATCTCGAGATTATGATAAACCAAGAATCCAGAAATGTTAGTTCATTTTTCCTGTGTATGAAGTAAGGTTAATCTTACCAAATTTAGAATAAAGATCTGAATTACTCATTTAGATTCAGTAGACAGTCAGTGGAGAGAAGGTGACACATTTTAACTTGTCTCAATAAGGGAATCTTACTAAGGTTGGATTAAATGCTTTCTGACAGTGAAGCATTTAATCCATTAAACCTGTTTCTTTCATTTGTCTACATAGAGTTATTGGGTCACCAAATTAGAAAGAGACATGTAGAAGCAGATGTCTGCAGCTGGTAAGACAACTCCCACCAGTGGAGTCATAGCACCTTTGTGGCTGTGCTTATGCTGCTATCAGTGCATGAGGCTGGGAGGCAATGCTAATGGCTCATCTAATGTGCACCTTGGAACGTCCTTAAAAATGTTAGTCTTATGAGTGAGGTCTAAAAGTTCACCTGACAGCTTTCAGAAAAACTACAGTTCAAGAAAGAGTTACTACCACATTTTATTCTCTTCTTCAGTGTCTCGGAATTACATCTGTTGAGGTGTTTTTATCATCCGAGCTGTTGTCTCAGACACATGGACAGTCCCAGTCTGAAAAGGTTACAGAAATGTGTTCAGAGGTGTGGAATGGCCTCAGTACAAGGAGTAACTAAATAAACAAGCTCATCAGTCTACAAAATCAGAAAGATCGTGTAGATACATAAGATTTTTTTCATGACTATTCTTAATTGCATTAATGCCCCCTAATTCTTGTACTATGACAGATTCAAAATGTACAATGGAGGTCTGGAGGTGTTTTTCTACATGATGTTAATCTGTTGAAAGACAGGAAGTCTATAAAGAGCAAAAATTAATGAGACCAACACCTAGAAGGTGTATCCAGTAATACCTGTTGGTTCCATGAGAAATGTATCTGGGTCAGTAAGTTCCAAAATTTCAGAGTGATGGAAGGTAAAGGAACACATCACAGGAGCAGGCACTTTATGTCTGCCCCATTCATGGGATCACAAAATGGTAGGGATTGGAAGGGTCCTCTGGAGATCATCTAGTCCAACCCCCCAACAAAGCAGGGTCACCTAGAGCAGGTTGCACAGGAACACGTACAGGTGGGTTTTGAAAGTCTCCAGAAAAGGAGCCTCCACAGCCTCACTGGGCAGCCTGTTCCAGTGCTCTGTCACCCTCAAAATAAAGAAGTTTCTCTTTATGTTTAGGTGGAATTTCCTATGTTCTATTTGTACACATTGCCCCATGTCCTGTCACTGATCTTTATAAACATTGATAAGATCCTCTCTCAGCCTTCTCCAGGCTGAACAGATCCAGGTGTTTCAGCCTTTCCTTGTAAGAGAGATGTTCCAATCCCCTGATCATATTTGCAGAGCTCACCTGGACTCTCTTCATTAGTTCCCTGTCTCTCTTGAACTAGGGAGCCCAGAACTGGACACAGTACTCCAGATGTGGTCTCATTAGGGCAGACTAGAGGAGGAGGAGGACCACCCTTGACCTACTGGACACACTCTTCTTAATGCATCCCAGGATACCATTGGACTTCTGAGCAACTAGTAGATCAACTCCTAACCTGTACCGGTGTGTTCCTGTAACCTTTCCTTGGCATGTGCTATCAACAGCTACTGGCATTCATGTGCTGAGATACATGGGTTAGTGGAGATATCATGAAATATACCATGGGAAATTGGAAATAATAAGCTATTTTGTCAAAATGTTACACAAGCATCAGTTCCAGTATGTCTAAAGCTAATTAAAGCTTAAAATTTAAGATAGCATAAAATATCCATCTCCTTGTGCAGACCATGTAGAAATCACAGTAAACCCAGCCTGCTCAGCTCTGGACCGGGGTAGAAGAACATGAACATTAGCAGCATGGATCTATCTGACTCTCATGGCAATTTCAAAACCAGCACTGATTGAAGCTGAGAAGAAAGGCATCCAGTATTCCTCTCTATCAGTGTGACTGCCTTACACACTGCCTTAAAATGGATGGGAAAGACTGTGTTCAAAACCAGAGCCATTCCTTTGAGGCAAAGGGCTGGAGGTTTCAAAAGAGAGTAGTCTCTTTGTCAGCACTTGCAGTATCTCTTTTCCAGAAGTTGCCACTGTCAGCTGGAAGTGACTGCCCTGCAACCCTGGACAGGCTCAAGGACGGCTCCGCTTGCTCTGCTTTAACCTTCTGGAAGTATCCGCTGATTCCTTCTCAACACCTGGCCCAGGAGGTAATGCCACAACTTAGTCTGTGCTCTTTTGCCTCTTCTTTATGGCCTTATGGATTTGCAGTAAGTTGGATCCATGATAGAGACTGAATTGCCAGCACAAAAACATGTGATACATAGCAGGCTTGCTTCAGGGCTAGCTACAGAAAGAAATTCAATTCGAGATAGCAGCGAACCCATGTCACTGAGTAGAAGAGAAATCTATGACTGGCACCTTGTGTCCAGGGCTTGCCTGCAGCTGGAACTGCAGTGCTCATAGTCCTCAGCCTGTCTCAGCCCCAGGCAATGGTGTGATAAATCTCTCCCAGCGGATCATGTCTGGTTCAACATTTGCTGCTGTGGGCAGAGACTCTTAAGTGTGATACACCCACTGAAGAGGACAAAGCAATTACCTGTTAGCTAATGAGCACAATGAAAGGCCAGAACTTTGAACCAACGAGGTTAAGGATTATTGCATCTCACCATCTTCAGACAGTAACCCTGCAAGCAAGCCTTTACTGGCAGTGCAGACATCAGCCCTGGGGGAAGTGTTGTCATCTGCTGATCCTTCTGCTGCTGAGCTGCCATGTTCCTATACGTGGCTTTTTCCCTTCAGGTTTTACACCTTGTCATAACAGCAGTTCTTCCCACGGCTTGCTGAGCTGCTACTAGTGTCTCAGCAATGCCACCTCTCTGTTCATGCTTTTCTTACCTTGCATGGATTCATCTCACAGCCCTGCTCACATCTCAGTGACCATTTTCTTGGTTAAACCGAGTCAAGGTCTCACAACCATGTTGCACCAAGCGAGGCTGTGAGTCCCAGGCAGCTCAGGCCAGCACTGAGAGTTGCAGGGGTTTAACTTGCAGAAGGAGAGGATGGTGACAAATGGAGGCAAACATGCCAGGTCCCAGCCCTATGGGTGAGACAGGCTCCACTGCCAGTGGATGCTCCTTAGTGACAGCTCTGGGTGAGATGCTTTGGCGAGAAGCACCCCAGTGCCAGTGTGATGGTGTGAAGAAAAGATGATGTAATGTCTGAGCTAGTTCTTAAGAGTGCATCACGCACCAGTCTGTACTCCTGCAATGGCTCAGCAGCGTAAAACGCAATATGTGAGTGAGAGTCATCCTGACTACAGGCACTGGTGCCCTGCCATGTGCCTTGGGGCTGTCTTCAGTTAGCTTCACTCCTCTCTTTCTTGCTGCAGCAGCTCTGATCCACTTTTCTTCTCCCTGAGGGACATGCAGTACTTCACAGTGTGAGGACTGAGGGATCAGGGCTCCTAAGTGCTCTTGGGAGAGGAAGGAGGGGGCTAATAGGGCTTTGTAGATGCCTCTTTGCTTTCTAGGATTAGTGAGTCAGAAAATAGGATAACATAGATCATGAAAAATGTTGGAAAAATATTAATCCTTGTCATCTCCATCAGAACTGTAATCATGTGAAGTGCCATCCAATTAGATTAAAATCAGAAACTCCATGCTTTTAAAATGTTGTGAAATGCTCAGTTGTTATAGCTCAGTTTATTCACTGAGGGAGAGCACAATCCTGTGTGCTAGATGCTGCTGAGAGCTGTCCCACTTCACAGTAAATGCCTCTGAATTCTGCTTTCTTCTCAGGGGGTTTCCCAGCATGACAACTGACTTCTTCATTTGTTTCACAGAGTTTTGAATTCTGTTAAAAACTGCAAAATACTCAAATTTCATTTATCGGGTGTTTTATAATGTATGTTTTTTGCTGCATGGTGGGGTTGATTTTTGCTTTTTTTTTTTGTAAACATAAGGAAAAGTGTGGAAAGAGCACTGAAAAAGTAACTTCTGGGGGTTTTTGGATGGCCTTATCAAAGCGTTTTTATTCAAATACCAAAACATAAAATTGTTATCGTTAGGTGGCATTTAGCAAGTGCACTGTACAAACCTGGTTTTATGAAGTTAAATGACTAATCATTTTTATAGTTTCCTTACCATGGATCTGAGAGGCTGAATTCCCCATGCAAGGTGCTGCATTCACAGCTCATGACTGCAGAAATTTCTTGGCAACATCTCTCCGAGACAGCTGCTCTCCTTCTTCCACTCCCTCATCACCTGGTAAGTAAATGCTCTTCAATAGCAGCTCTGGCATCCTGTTATGGTTGTGGTACAGCATTATGTATGGATCTCTGGTACAATATGAATCAAAAGGTACATTGGTACCATTAGCAGTGAATTTTAAACAATTTTTTCCAATAATGAGTGGGTAAGTAATACAAATTATTTTGTATATATGTATGTAAGCCATATATATTTCTTTACCTTGAAAGTTGGACTAGGTAACCCTTGAGGTCCCCTCCAACCTGATATTCTATGTTTCTATACATACAGTGATAGATATTCAGCAAAATACTCATTAGAGAATCTTGGCTGCAAGAATATAGGTAAAAATTGAATTGTTTGGAAATTCTTTAGCAAACGAATGCAATACCTCTAAGGAAAGAGCAAGACCAATTAATCACCAGTTTTGGTGTTGTCTGCCACACCTTTCATAGCTAACACGGGTTTTAAAGGTCTGAAATAGAGATGCTTGATAATGTTGCAAGATCAGTTTAACACTAAAGGGTTTTTTAGCCTCTTCTTTCTTCTAACATTAGATAATCTTCTGTGCAACCCAGAGCAGGTGCCAGAGGACAAGGTCCCTTCCCATGGCGTGTGTTGGCAGGTGGTATGGCGTGGCAGGAGAGTGACACTCACAAATCTGAAGCAGCGGCCAGTGGTGAGAGCACTAGGACAGGGAAGCAGGGAAAATGATGGGTTTGCTAATGGATGTGGCTGTGGCTGTGTTTTGACAGTATAAAAGATCTCATTTGACAGAAACCAGACATACCAGTATCAATCCCTAGATGTAACAAAAGTATGTTTATCTGAGGATTCCCACAGCATTGGGGAGTAGTCACTTCCCCTACTACACCAGAAAAGACTTTCTCACTTTCTGTGATGCCAAACCCCTGGAGCCCCAAAGCCTGCTCTGATGATATGAACAATTAAATTCATTAGTGACATTAATCTGTAAGTTAAGTTCATACAACAACTGCTAAACTTAATACTGTCCCCAGAAAGGTATTTATGGTTTAGTTACATTTGTTGTAAACTTAAATACCTCATCTAGAATATAAGCTAGTTTATACCACTATCAGAGGCATGCTCAGCCTTTTAGACAATGAGTGCTTAAGAGTAGCTGTTTGATTTAGTCTTGGAGAATGGCTTTCATGGATCAAAGAGTAATATTCAGCCACTCTGTAAAGGGCTCTCCAGGCCTATGTATTTAGGTAATTTTACTTTAAAAGTATGTATTTTTTCAAGCTTCTTTAAACAAAGGGGCAGCCAGCGCAAGCTGAGGAAGCATTTCTGACTTCAGTGGGATTATGACCATTTACCAGGGGTTCATCCTTGGTCTCCTGGCAAGTTACAACCTTTGCAAATGCTGCATCAAATATAGTTTTGTGGTCAGGTTTTTAGACTAATGCTAGACATAACTCCCATGGTCATGATCTTTTTTCCTGATCTTCTAAGAGGCAGTCAATTTGCTCTTTTTCAGGATGAATCTCTGCGTTTTTATCATAACAGCATATGAAAGCCATCTCTTTAATCCTTTTGAAAACAACCCACAAGAAATAGGCATCACCTCTGTACAACCTTGTGTCATGGTTTTGTTTTAAATTCTTAAAGGAAGATATATCCCTATTTCCAGAGTTATTTCTGCATAGCCAACAAACAAAAGTAAAATGCAAGAAAACCACAATCCGTAAGATACCTGCTTTTTATCATCCTCTCTCCCCTTTAGCTCATTTTCTGAATGGGAACCAGCCCAATGAAATCAAATGTAAAAGAATATATATAAATGCAGCATGGGAAAAAAAAAATCTTTCACAAATATTTGGAATCCTGTTTATTTTATGGCTTTAATACTTAGTAAAAATAGCCCCCAAAACTGAGTGCATGTGGAAAAAATGCTAGCTGTGCTTTGCGCCTTCAAAATATAATTGTGTTAATGTCACATGCAAAGCCAGAGCAGGGCACTGCAAAAATGGAATTCCATGTGTAATCAGAGTGGGTAGCACAAGCCTATATCTTGAACCTTTACCATAGAGTAAATGTTGTCATGTCAGGTCCTATTTTCACATTCTCCTGGTATCACAACATGTTCAACACTTGTCTGTTGTGTTTGCCCACTGACAGTATGTTCCCATTTACAGATTATTTATAACTTCTGCAATGATAAGGGTAACGTATTTTGTAAAAGGTTCCTTCGATTCTGTTTGTCAAAGCTTCCATATAAACACAAGCATCCACTTAGCTTTTTCACTCAGCCATATCTCTAAAAATAATGGCAAGCTAAATATCTCCTTGGAAGAGCTCTCAGACATGAGAGGTTTTGGAGCTGCAAGGGAAGATATGCTACAAATGCAGGCTCTGGGTGTAATTACAGTAGTAAGTGTCTGTCGGTTGTGTAAGTAGGCAATAACCATCTTTTCCTCTTTGGTTAACATAATTCTGGACACATGGGGGAAAGCTTAGGGAACATCAAAAAAGTGATCTTCAAAATAACTTACAAAATAAATACATCAGTGTGTAACAAGGGAGGAGATGCCCTCAGCAGAGCAAGCTCTCCCCAGCTTGCCTATGGTAGAACTGTAACTATTGACCCATGAGAAAAATTTTCAAAGGGAAGAGAAGCACAGCACTGTCTACTGAAATATCAGTTATGTTCTGTTTAATCCTTTCTTCATTCTTTTTTTGGCCTCTCTTTTTTTCCTTTACTGCCTTTCCATGGAAACATAACACAATCTATTGTTTTGTTTAATTTTTGTCATTTGCTTTTCTTCTATTGACCTCCTCTAATATGTGTCTGATTCTATTTTTTTTCAGACAAGTTAATGATTCAGGAAGAGGAAAGACATTTTCAGGGCAGCTCAAATATAAATGATAAACTGCAAGTCACATTTGTTTGCACATGGATAGTATTTGTGGTTTCACACTGTTCCAAAGCAGGGGCTCTGCTTCCAAGAACTGGCTTGGTAGTTTGCCTGTTATTTGTCACACTGTCCCAAGCAGATGATTTCTGGATGATTAACAGAGCTGTCATTGCACTCCTACATGCAGGCCAGACAGATCTTGCTGCTTCTCAAATACTTAGTAGTTAGGAAAAAAAAAATAAAAATCCAGAAGTACTCATCTACTGACCTTGTTGTTAAATGTTTTCTAAATGCTAGCAACATTTTACCTGTAATTACATGAACTACATGAACTTTCCCAGCCTTCCCATTCTCCATGGCTTACAAAAAGTTGCAATCCTAACCTTTCTTCAAATCACAGTGAGGAGTTTACACTAATGATTATTGACTTCTCAACATGGGGAAGGAGCTCAAAGACAATACTCTCTTCCAAAGAACATAGGGCAGTTTACCTTCAGCATCCTCATGGCATTAATTCAAACAGTGTCCTAAACTCTAAAATATTCCAGGTGGTTTTTCCTCCTACAGTTTAGAAACTAAATTAGCAAAGCCCCACGGTAGGGATGGTGCTACCAAGAAAGTACTTTCTACGTGTGTGGAGAGCACCTGCCAGTCCCCCTCTTCAATTTGTGAAAGTGAAAGGCATAATCTGAGGCTGTCCTTGGAAATCCAAAGTCATCCCAAAAACCACTGAGTTGTGTGCCTTTTTACTGCATGGGTTTAACAAATCCAAATTACAGCCATTGCTTTGTAGTGTGTTGGGGTAGTTATCTGTGATCTATTTAGGAACATTTTATGATTAAAGGATAGGAAATGATTATTTTTACATCAGATGCTTAAACTGCTCACATTGCACTGTGGTAGCAAAGTCTGTGACCTGAGAAAGTTTGCCAAGTTCCATGACATCTCTCAGTACAAGCAAATCATATATAAACCCATCTTGGGTTACTTTATTTTCCTTTTCTGGGCTGTGGGAAGCTGAAAGAGAATCCATGAGTGTTATTATTTTCATTACATTCACTTGTTTCTTATCACCGAGCCTGAGTATCAGCCCCATGGAAATAGAAAAAGTCAAAAATATGCTTTAAATCTATTGCCATGGATTCTGAGCTACATTTACCTCTCTATTTTCTGTTTATTTATGTCACTAATCTATATAGATACTTCAAGAGAGAAGTCAATCTCAGACTATGCAGAGAAGTATGTTTAAATGCAGTTAATTTCCTGAAGATGAACTGGAAACACTCTGGATTATTCAAAAGCAGCTAAGCTGCTTTTCTATCAACTTTTTCATGGCTTTTTATTGTCTGTAAGTAATGTGGGTGCTAGCCCAAGGGAGAATGGTAAAGAAAAAAGGCTTAATTTTACTGAGATGAACTGACCAAGGTCAGCCCTCTGCCCGCACACTAACAGGCTTTTGCCAAGATGAAAGTGCCATGTTTTAACTGTGTTTTTTATCTTTAAATGCCTCATGTGCACTCATAAACTCAGAACAGAGTGGGGAAAAAAAGGCTTGTTTTACTCAGTGAAGACAATCTCTTTGGCTCTTGATTAAATTTGGAATCTAGTTCCTTCAGGAAAGTGTTTAATATGGTTTCTGCTACACAGAAAAATAAACTCAGTAATTTCCCCCTTCTTTATCTAGATGCAACAGTAGTTTTAAAAATGTAGAGAATGATAATTCATTGTACTTCTTCTGCTATGGAGGGCTATTTTGATTCCATTTTCATAAGAACAAGACTCCTAACGACCTGCAGCATTTTTTCCCTTTCTTTGCTCTGTTTTCCAGATGCTATCTTCTACCCTGGCAGTATGGCCATTTCCTGTCATAGAAGCACAGCAAAAGGAGGAAAACAAATGCAAAATTTCCTATTGAATGACTTAATTCACCTGGAATAACACTTGAACTAATCAGAGCAGTCTTCCATTAGCAAAGTCCTGTGCACACTAGTTAAACTAAAGTGTGTGCTGTAGAATTGCAGCCCTGTCTGCTTGGAAAGGTAGATGAAAACTTTCCCCCCGCAAAATGGTTTTCCTGCCTAGATGGCACTATATGCAAAAAACCACCCCACTCAAAATACCACAGGGATTTATAACACTCATGTCTAACACAAGCAAGGATTGATTTGCAGGTTATTCTTCAGAAAATTTTGTAACAGTTTCAATGCCCTTTTACTTTTACTGCATCATGCAGTGTCCTGCTTCCCAGAGCCCTGTCACCCATCTAGATGGTTACAAATTTTGATTATTTTTGAAATTTATCTAGATAGTGATAAATTTTGAATTATTTTTGAAAGTGTCCTGGTTTGGG